>CATIWQ010019962.1:0-19407 GCA_949673415.1 Euphorbia schlechtendalii | reverse complement strand
AGTGAAAATAGTAAGAAGCAGACTTAAGGCAGCATAATATAGACATAAAAGTTATGCTAATCAACATAGATGAGAAATGGAATATCAAGTGGGGGATAAAGTTTTTCTTCGAGTGTCACCTTGGAAAGGCGTGTTAAGATTCAAAAAGTAGGGAAAATTAAGTCCACGGTATATTGGGCCATATGAAATTCTTAAAAAGGTTGGTCCACTTGCTTATAGATTGGTACTACCATTAGAGTTAGCTCAAATTCATAATGTTTTTCATGTGAGCATGTTGAGGAAGTATAGGTCAGACCCTACACATGTACTGAAGGACCAAGAAATAGAAATTGCAGATGATTTGAGTTATATAGAGGATCCGGTGGTAATTATTGGCTATAAGACTAAACAATTACGAAACAAGGAAATACCATTGGTCAAAGTACTTTGGAAAAGTCATTCAGTTGAGGAAGATACTTGGGAAATAGAGGAACGAATGAGAAAGGATTATCCTTTTCTATTTCACGATACAGGTAATTAATTTCGAGGTCGAAATTTTTTTTAAAGGGGGGAGAATTGTAACATCCCATTTCATAACATTATAATTGCATTTAGAAACATATGTTATATGTCATGAAATTTATTATATGGTATAATTATATATATTATATATTGTTTTAGACATTAGTTTAAGCTATATAAAATACAAAATTGAATATGCAAAGAGATAGTTTCGGATGTTATTTAGAGGAAAAATAATTATAGTTACTTAAAATATTTTAGTATCATTTGGGATTATTATTTATTAGAATTAGTATGGAATAACTATGAGTACAGTATAGTATAGTTATAAGTATTGGTATTTGTAATTAATAATAACTACTTAGATATTATTAAGACCTGATAAGATGAGATAATACATTAAAAAGGAAGAGAAAAACGCAGTCTTTGAAGAGCTTAGAGAAGAGAGGAAGAAGAAGAAGAGGAAGAAGAGAAAGTAGGAATCAGGTTTGTTTTCGGTTTTGCAAGGTGATTTTCGTAAGGTTAGAGACAAAATTCAGAGTTATTGTACAGAGAAGAGTTGTAGCTCTGTATGTTAGGGTTATTTTTGTAAAATTTGGGGATTTTTCAATAAGTGGAATTTTTTCTATAATTTATTTAATTCAGACCGTCCAGAGCAGAATAGTCATAGAAGTATATTAAGATTCAAACTGATGGTGCATTTTTTATACTAGTTGTAAAATTCTAAAAATTTGATATGTTGTACCCTCACCTGTCTAGTTTATTTGAAAAAAGTAATGAGTTCAATCTAAGCTTTGTATGAAAAGTTATGGCTATTTTACTAAGAGTTGATCAGATGAAAGGGGACAGATGCAGGGTGTGAAAGATTGACTCACCTAAACTAGTATATCTATTGGATGATTCTGGGATTTTAGTATGTTATACCTATGTGTTTTAGAAAGAGGATGGATTTGGTTTCAAGTCGTTTGGTTTAGTATTTTAAAATTTATGATTTTTTAAGTAATACAAGGTCTTGATAGGACCAGTTCTAATTTCTGCAGGAAAAACTGATTTAGTGTGTGAAAGTAAAAATTCACTATAAATCGTACATATGTTGAAAAAGTCTGAAATTTTTATATGTTATATGATTATGAGTTAAGAGTTAAATGAAACTAAAATTAGAGTATTTGGATCAGTATTTCGAAAGATGTGGATTTTAGAAGTTAGTAAGGTCATGAGAGTATAAAGTTTTAATTGTAGGATAATTATTAAGAAAAAAGAAAGAAAGAAACTATCCATGGTATAAGAATATGATATAAGTTTTTATTTGTTAATAGAAGCTCAAAATATTGAAAGTGCACCGGAGGAAGGTTCAAGTCGCTTCCGAGGTAATTAGCTTGGTTATATTGTGAGTATAAATATCATATGACCTTGACATTGTATTTGCAATTAAAATGTGTTCATTGTGTATTGATGTGTGATTTTAAAATTGCTATGACTTGATAATATGTGATATTGGAATGTGATAATCATATGCAAATGCGACATGACTTGATAATATGTGATATGTGGTAATCATTTGTAAATGAATTTCTGAAATGTGATATTTGAATATGTGTAATATGAAAATTGATTTATGGTGAATTGTGAATTTGTATGTGTGTGTATGTATTGGTGAATTGTTTCGATGAAATGAAATGAGTTTCCATACTTGATGAAATTGATATATGTACATGCACAATGACCGAAGGAAATGAAAATGGAAAAGTTGTGACATACCTTTCAAAATATTGCAATACATGTTCTGTTTTACATGGACCGAAAGGTCATGTTCTGTTTCACATGAACAGAAAGGTCATGTTCTGTTTTACATGAACCGAAAGGTCATGTTCTGTTTCAAGGCTGGCCAGTGAATTATTTGTTATCTGTTATATGTTACATGTATCCCGGGGTAATAGTTTGGCTTGTAATGTCACAACAAATAATAAACGACTCATTCATTAGTATACAAGTCTGAATATCTATTGAATATGTAATATGTAACTATATGAATTTGTGCAATTGTCACTTCATTGAGTGTTTATATTCACTGAGCTTGCGACTCATTAAAATCGCTATATATTTTTCAGTTTTTTGAAGCTATAGATAAAGTTGGACTAGAAGCTCACTACCTGTAGACATCATGGACAAAAAGTTGGCTAGCTGTGTTCCATTTCAAACTCACTCTCCTCACCAGTATAAGCATATAGAATTGATAAATGTCGGGATGTGAGACTTAGTATATATGTTTTGGATTACATTAAAATTAAGTAGCAAAGGGAACTGTATAATGATATGTTTTATTGTTATATAGATGAATGATCACAAGTATTAGTATTAAATAAATATGTGTATGATAACTTTTGTTAAAATAAGTTTAAAAAAAAATTTACCGCCATCATTAGGACTCTGTTCTTAAGGGTAAGGGTTGTTTCACAAGGCATTTTTAGGTAACCTATGATGCTAAAACACTCTTAGTGGATGCATTTTATACTCCATACCACTCTCCCCTTTTTTTAGTGGTTGCATCTTATGCTCTATACCACTTTCTCTCATTTTTTTCTATTAAGCATATGTTTTTGAAGTACAGATTTGTACTTTGAACCCATTTTTCATGCTATACTACTTTTCTTTTTTCACTCATTGAATGGTTGCAGTTTCTGCTCCGTACCATTCCTCACCTTTTGCATAACTCTTTGGTTATCCTTTCTTTCTTTTGATTTTTCTCTTAATACACTCATCCTTTATTGATTACTTTCAAAGTATTATGGCTATAGTTTCCCAACACTTTAAACACACTCAATACTTATAGGACGTATTTGAGAATAGCATATAAAACTCATAGTAAGAATACTACTAGATATTACTCTGCTCAAAACTTATCGGTAGCATTAAACTAAAACTATATAACTTATACTAATTCATGTTGCATTGAAATATATTTCGAAACTTACTTGTAATGTTGCTTTGAACATTACTCACAACTCATCATTGCCAAATGCTAAATGTTTTTCTACGAAGTGCTCATACTCTCAACGTGCGCTCATACTCGAAACATTATGTTCGAAATATGCACTAACATCAAACTTGTAATACCTAACACTCACAATAACCTTGGAACATATGTTAGTATAGTATAGGTATGGATAAAGTATAAATAACACAAAATCAAGAAAAATTTTCAAATTCTTCAATTTTTTTAATTTATTTGATTTTTTGGATTTTTAGGATTTTTTTACAAATGCCCCCCCACACTAAAGAACACAATGTCCTCATTGTGAGACATTTAACTAAAAACACAAAATCTAAAAACTAAAAACAATCAACTAGTCTAAAAAAATTTGAAAAAGAAAAGTAAATAAAGATAAGAAAAGAGTAAATCTATCTATTGAGAAGGTGAATCCGGGAGGACTAGGAGTAAATTGACAATTTTGTTTTCTAAAGAAAAATATTAATTTTCGAAGCATCGATTTATTACTCTTCTTTAGAATCTTCATGTCATTTTTCATTACTCCAAGTTCCGCTTGGCAATTGTCCAATTTTTGTTGCATACTAGCCTTCCAATCTTCTGGAGCTTCGTCTTCTTCTTCTTCATCTTCTTCTTCGATCATCGGAGCCTTGCCAGGATGACATCTAGCGGTTGGATTAGATGGGCCAATGGAAGAATCTTCATGAGTCGAGATTAGCTTCTTAGTACGGTTGGAATAGGAGTAGAAAGAATAGACATCATTGTTCTCTTGTAGAAGTTTGATATTCTTCAAATAATTCCCATACATATAATAAAGATACTCACCCAGTTGTTGAACATAGGGGAGTTCATTTCTTGCACCCAAGATGATAGCGGTGATAATTTCGGCTGCCCCAATCTTGTTTCTCATGCTCGTAGAATTCTTCTTCATCATATCCCAAATAATATCCATGAATTCTGCTTTTTGCTTATTCAATGCACAAGAAAGAACAAACAAATCTCTCTTTTGGACTTTGGTGTTCTCTACTTGACAAAATACTGAAGTGGAAAGGTATTTGTAGAGTAGAAGAATGCACTCATCCTTAATAAGCTTGTTTGGGGAATTTTTGGGATCGAAGGTTCTCTTACCTATTAAATTTGCCCAAACTCGATTTGCTTGAAAAGAATCTTTCATGCACAATGAATTTTCAATTTCAAACCCAAACCAAGCACTCATCATCTCCCTTATGACGGTGTAATGTCTTCCTTGGTTGCGAAATTGAATCGCCCTCTTCTTCTTGTCCTCAAAATTGAATGTCACTAGACATTCCAAAATCCAATCAAGGTTTTGTGGAAATCGCATTCCCACAAACGTGCTTAAACAAAGATCAATAAGATACATCCCCATTTGCTCATGGAGGCACATTATCTCCAAGAAAACCATATCAAGAAAAATCATGCCGTTGATTTCCAATTTGTTGAGAATTTGGAATCTTTTTCCTTCTTCTCTTGTATGAATCGAAAAAGGACATCCGAAATCTTGTTGATAATTAGGGATTTGTCTTCTATTTGCTGTTACCTTAACACAAGGCATGTTGGTTTTTGTTTTGAAGTAAATGGTTTGAATGTAGAAGATGATAGATGAAAGGATCAGAACTTTTGTAAGCTTTGTAGAAGGTTGTGGTGGTTATGGATTCAATCTAGACCTTTACATAGAGTTCTAATAGGTCATTGATTTTCTAAAATAATCAATATAGTCGTTTCTCCTTCAAACTAGCCGTTAATGGTAGTTTTAGCCATCTGTCGCGTGTTAAATCATGAGCTATAAAGGTTATATTATGCCCGTGTCGCGATCATGAAAGCCTGTCGCGATCGTGACTTTCTTCATAAAAGGAATAGAAGGTTTTACTACATTATGTCACAGGCGCGATCTATAGTGGCGGTCGCGACTTTCTTCAATTTTTGGACTTAATCCTATAAAAACTTAGAAAAACAAATATATTAAACATAAATAATAAATATTTACTATTTTCTTACTTGGAATGATTTATGATGAAAATAGTAATTGAATATCAATGTCTTGTTGTTCAAATTTATTTTCGAGATAATGTTTGCATCGTTGACCATTGGCTCGAAATATTTCTCCATTTTCATATTTCAATTCTAATGCTCCATTGTCAAATACCCGAATAACTTCATAAGGTCTCTTCCAGCGAGATTTGAGTTTTCCAGGAAACAAACGAAGTCTGGAATTATATAACAGAACTTTATCTCCGATCTTAAACTTCTTTTCCCGTAGTTTTGTATCATGCCATCGTTTTGTCTTCTCTTTATAGATCTTTGAATTTTCATATGATGACAAACGTAGTTCTTCTAACGCATTTAAATCCAACTTTCTTCTTTCACCGGCTTTGTGTAAATCCATATTCAAATTCTTCCAAGCCCATAAAGCCTTATGCTCTAATTCTACCGGTAAATGACAAGCCTTTCCATATACCAACTTATAGGGAGTCATTCCAATAGGTGTTTTAAAAGCTATTCTATAAGCCCATAATGCATCATTTAACTTAGTAGACCAATCCTTCCTAGAATTTGAGACAGTCTTTTCGAGAATCCACTTAATTTCTCGATTAGAAATTTCTACTTGACCACTAGTCTGAGTGTGATACGGGGTAGCAACCTTATGATGTACTCCATACTTATGCATTAAGCTTGCAATAGTCTTATTGATGAAATGTGATCCTCCATCGCTAATTATGGTCCTAGGAACTCAAAATCTACTAAATAATTGCTTTAGCAACTACTCTTGCATCATTCTTACCATATGCTCTAGCCTTAACCCATTTTGAAACATAATCAACTCCAACCAGAACCATTAGAGGTAGGAAATGGTCCCATGAAATCTATACCCCAAACATCAAAAAGCTCCACTTCTAAGATGTTTTTTATGGCATCTCATCTCTTCGACTTATGTTTCTGGTTCTTTGACAATTATCATAATTCTAAACAAAATCTATAACCTCCTTGAACAATGTTGGCCAATAAAACCCACTCTCTAGAACTTTCGCAGCGGTTTTTACTGGTCCTAAATGTCCTCCATATATGCTATCATGGCAATGACTTAAAACTGAAGAAAAGTTAGTATCATCTATACATCTGCAAATAATAGCGTCGGCACATACCTTAAACAAATAAGGATCGTCCCATATAAATGTTCTAATATCTTTAAGAAATTTCTTCTTACCATTAGAATCTAATTCAGAGGGGAAAGTATGGGTAACCAAATAATTTGCAAAGTCAGCATATCATGGACTAACAGTATGTCTAACAGACATAAGATTTTCATCTGGAAAAAGTTCATTAATATCACCAGTTTCACCTATAGGTCCCTTATCATCTTCAAAATGAGATAAGTGATCAGCGACGGTATTTTCACTTCCCTTTTTGTCCCTTATTTCTAAATTAAATTCTTGTAAAAGAAGGATCCACCTAATTAATCTAGGTTTGGCATCTTTCTTAGCAAACAAATATCTCAAAGCATCATGATCAGTATAAACTATCACTTTAGATCCAATCAAATATGATCTAAACTTATCACATGGATATACGACTGCTAACATCTCTTTTTCAGTCGTGGTTTAATTGCTTTGTGTAGAAGACAAAGTGTGACTTGCATAATAAATTGCATGCAAATTCTTTTCATACCTTTGACCTAATACAGAACCAATAACAACATCACTAGCATCACACATCAATTCAAATGGCAAAGACTAATTTGGTTTAACAATTACGAGCGCCAAAACTAATGCTTGTTTTAAGGTGTTGAAGGCTTTTAAACAGTCATGGGAGAAATCGAACTTCACATCTTTAACTAATAATTTAGTTAAAGGTTAGCTATAACCGAAAAATCCTTAATAAACCTTTTGTAAAATCCAGCATGGCCTAGAAATGATCTTATTCCCTTAACATTCATGGGAGGAGGTAATTTCTCAATGATCTCTGTTTTCACTATATCTACATGAATTCCCTTCTCATCTATCTTATGACCTAAAACTATACATTCATTAACCATAAAATGACATTTCTCCCATTTCAATACCAAATTAGTTTCCTCACATCTAGTAAGTATGTTATCCAAATTTTCTAGACATTTCTCAAAAGAATCTCCATATACAGAGAAATCATCCATGAAAACTTCCATAATATCCTCCACATACTTACTAAAAATAGCCGAAACACACCTTTGTAAAGTAGCCAGAGCATTGCACAACCCAAAAGGCATTCTTCTATAAGCAAATGTACCAAATGGACATGTAGAAGTGGTTTTGTCTTGGTCATTTGGCCTAATATGAATTTAAAAATATCCAGAAAATCCCTCAAGAAAACAGTAAAATGCATGACCTGATATCCTTTCTAACATTTGATTTATAGATGGTAAAGGGAAATGGTCTTTCCTAGTGCTTGCATATAATTTTTTGTAATTTATGCAAACTCTCCATCTAGTTGTTGTCCTAGTAGTACCTAAGTTACCGTTTTCATTTTGAACTACAGTAATACCTCCCTTTTTCAAAACACATTGAACAAGACTGACCCATTCACTATCTGAAATTGGATAAATAATTCCTGCATCTAGCAACTTAATAATCTCCTTTTTAACAACTTCCTTCATGTGAGTATTTAATCTTCTTTGCCTTTCTATCTTAGGTTTACTATCATTTTCCAAATTTATGGAATGCATTATTATATTAGGGCTAATCCCTCTAATATCGAAAATTTGCCAAACAATACTCCTAATTCTACCATTTATTGTCTCCAATAATGCTTCTTCTTGCAAATCAAATAACTTACTAGAAATGCTAATGGTAAGGTATTGTTGTTTCCTAAAAATGCAAACTTCAAATGACTAGGCAATTACTTCAATTCTTCTAAGGGTGGTTTATCTATAGAAAGTGGTATATGATCATCTTCTCTAACTAATTTTTCGATTTCAGAGGAATATTCTAGATTTTCATGGGATTTAGATGTTGACTCTTCATGAGATGTAAAATGACAAATTTCATCTACACATGTATCAATTAAGTTATCAATCGTGTAATCGCCACAAAACTTATCCCAATGTATGTTAGCAAACATTTTACACTAAAAACAATATACAAAAATAAACAGATACAAAGTAAAATAAAAACAAAATGTAAAAACATACCGTAGTCTTTGGCAATTTTATCTCTAGAACGCACTTGCCTTCCCCGGCAACGGGTTGCCAAAAACTTGATCGCAAGGTTTTGACTATACTAATTTAGATGGGCTTATATTCAGTGATGAAGCTAAAAACCTTATTCCCCACTATTCTACTAATAAGATAAAAGTTCAAAATGCGAGCAGGTGTTGTCAATACCACTTATTTAATAGAAAAATGGTGACCACTGCAAGTATACAATTTCGATGTAGTTTTAAAAGATATCGATCCCATAGGGAAGGAATTCAGTTCTTAAGACCTACTAGAGTTACGGAACAAAAGAAATAAGATAATTTGTAAGGGTTCGATGGTTTGGATAATAGATTGATGAATAGACGGATGCATGAACAGATTAGAGAAGATGTAAACTATATAGATATTCCCTAAGAACAAGTATAGTAGAGAAGAACATGCAAAATCATCAAGAAGATTTCATACACTAGATAACTTTAACAAACTCGATCCTAGACGCCCAAATATTCAATAATTCACAGCAGAGCAACACATGAAATGACTTTTCTAAATCTAGGGTAAACGAATTATGACACTTATAAGAACCTGGATAACTATATTACAATGCTTAGTATGGGTCGCTCTCACATAGCCATATTTAACAAGTTACCACTCCAAAAATGTTGGCTCAATAAACAGCGTTATAATCACAGATCCAGTGATTATACACAATCTTGTTAACTCCGAAATCACTCTTAAAGTTAACTCGAAAGCATATAACTTAATTAATATAAGAGATGCAAGATGAAATACTTTTTATGACGCATAGACATATGATAAACTTCGAAATAGAAAGTATAAGTAGAAAACAAAGTAAAGTTGTAAGCTATGTAAGTGAAGGCTAAAGTTGATCTAACCGTATCCACTCTTTAATGGGAGTTGTCAATTCTCGCAATTCCTACGTCTACTTTGAATTCGGTCTCAACTCGTACAGAACCTCCGCTAAGATGCTATTCTTTGTGAATATCGAACCAAATAATGTTGAAGAACGAAAGCTTTTACTGATAAGTGCTTTGAATTACACTCATACAACAATCACTCGAATAAGTGGAGAAATCTAGTGAATAAGAATCGAATCACTTATACATTTTTCTCCCTAACACTTTGAACGAGCGAAATCTAGATAATTTTCACTCTCTATCTATGCATACACGTTTACCATATGTTATGCCTATTCAACATCCTACCATATGCCATGAAATTGGTGTGATTTGAACCCTATTTATAGTGTATAAAGGGTTGCGTCTATCTAAATGAAGAGTCGTATCCATTGACAAAGAGTTGCATCACTTCATTTTGATTGGTTGCAAAGTCTTATCTTTATCCACAATGGAAAGGCACTTTTTCATGATTTGTTGACTTCCAAAAGGTGTCTTTTCATTTGGTAGTTGATGGCGGTTGATTGTTTTTATCCGACGGTTGGTAGTTGAGAAGAGTTGACTAATAACCGTCACAAGTCGTGACCGCGAATTACGTGTCGCAATTGTGACTAATGGATGATAACTTTCTGTTTTGAAGAATAACAAGTTGCGACCGCGAATGGGTGTCACGATCGTGAATTGCGTTTTTCTTCAAAATTCTTCTTGCAACTTTATCGATCTTCGACAGCTTCGATCATAAACCAATCCTTGTGTTCCACGCATCTTTTTGCACCTTTTTCACTCTCTTTACATAGAATTCCATCTTTGATCATTTTACTCCCAAGATTCACCTTGTTTTTATACTTGCATAAAAAACAACTACATACCACGTGAAATCTTTTATATGAAGTGGAAATGAATCAAAACCATATCATTTTATGATTGAAAATATCATGATAATAAGTGTAATTATGCACTTATCACTTGGTTCTATCCCCTTTAATATAACCACCTTTGAGTTGTGAGATGCATGCTGCATTATCTTCGTATATTACTATTGATTTATTCTCCATTTTCATTCCACGTGCTTCTTTAGTATGCTGAATCATGATTCTCAACCATACACATTCACGACTTGCCTCATGAATAACCAATATCTCTGAATTGAAGACTATATAAATACACTATACTACTCTTATACAAGTTATTATGTCTATGTTTCAGGATAAGAATTTCTGCGGACATCATATACCATTCTTATACAAGGTATAATATCTTCATGTCATGGCATTTTGATTGGAAAATGAGTTCTTTTGTAAACATAAAGGGGGAATATACTAAATAAATACTTTATACAACTACTATAGCATGTATAATAGCTTTCATGTCAAGTTTAAGGTCTTCATGTCATAATTTTTATTGAAAATTAAGTATTTTTGCGAATATAAAGAAGAAAAAGGATTATAGAAATACATTATATCACTCTTATACCATGTATAAGGCTTTCATGAAAAATTGGGTATTATACCACTATTATACTCGTAGTATTTATAGGTAAGGTCCAATCGTAGTATTTATATTATTTTTGACACTTCTCCTCACGCGAATGCCCCTTGGACTTGAAGCGGGTACAACACATACGCATTATGTTATGTGTTGCAATTATCTTCTATAAATGGAGTAGCTAGGATTCAAACCCTCGACCTTTACGCTGGCATGATACCATGTCATAAAACCGTTTGACTTGAAAACTTAAGCTGATAAGTAAGGCCCAATCATAGTATACATATTGTGAGCACGGGATTTTTTACTAGCTCGTGCATTCAATGATGATGGCTTTTCAGGGTTTTTATCCTTGAATCACACAATTTTCTATTATCTGGAGAACTTCGAATGGGAGCGTTCCTCGTTACCAACTTATGTTAAGGATTTAATCTTTTAAAATTAAATCAACGAAATAAATAAAAAAATTTTTAAAAAATATATAAAAAATATCGGGAGAAGCCCGACTAAGCTGGGCTCGCCGAATGGGTGAGCCCAACGTGTTGGCTCATTGGATTCCAGCGAGCCCGGGCTTTACCTTATAAATACCGGGTCTTTTTTGGATTGAAGGGGGCTCGAAAAATTCTATTTTCACAAGAAGAACAGTAAGAAAAGTTACACAAATATTTTCTTTCAAAAATTCATTGAATACATTCGGATCCAAAACACGTTTGGATTTCGAACCTTACGATTTTCAAATCCATTTCCTTTTCTTCAAAAATCCTCAGATTTTCTCGAGTCTAATACAAATTTAGAACTCGAGTCTAATTATCTTTTGATAAAAAAACATTTATTTTCCACACAAACACAACTGAAAAATGAACGAGGAACGCTCCCGGGAATCAAACGGATACGCCGAAATGGATTCATACCGAAAGGGTAAGCCTTTGAGTTCTTAGAGTTGCTTCATCTCGTGCTTCCTATGTCATTTTACATGTTGACCTAGGAATATCTTTGCTTTCTTTTATTATGTAAATTTCAATTTAATATTTCTCCTCCTTATTTTCTGTTTCTTTTAATTTTTAAAGATTCATGTTAGATTACCCCAACGAAGGGAATTAAATTTATTCCCAAATAAAAGACCTCACATTTTTGCCATGCTGTCATTTTCACTGATAAAAAACGATCAACATATTTGTAAATAAAATGAATCATTTTATTTCTAAAAAAAAATTTTCAATCATCGATGTTTTAATTAGGCCACACGGGCCTTCTCAAAATCAAATCGAACATACGTGTAAATACTCATGTTGTACTATATACCATGTGCTAATTGTTGTGGATGCAGGTTAGATGTATGCAGGTTTTATTTTCCTTTGAGTATTGCAAATATTTTTGCGAAAATGTAATTAATAGATTAGGCGGGTGGTTGCATCCCCTGAGGTTATGTAATTTTTAATCTTTACTTTTCCACATTGATTTTATGCTTCATGTATGGATTTACTACTTTCCGCATGCGCGTTAAATCATACATTACAAACTTAAAAAACAACATAAGTGCGAATATGCACAATTAAGAAACACAGTTTTCTATAGATGTAATATAATGTGATCCAACGAGAAATAAGCAACTTATCCCGGACCTGAATCTCTGTGTCTTAGTGGGCCATCCTCCGGATATTAAGCTTCACAAGACTTTAATTCTTGGAAAGAGCTAATCCAGGTGGTGACTCTACACTGAGAGATGGCGGATTCGGATTTGATTTATCTAAAAATGTTTTCTCTTTCTCAATTAAACCTTCCTGGTCCCCGACCTGGCACTTTTTATTTTCACATAAACACCCCGGTGGACCGTGCCTATGAATTCGCACACTCTCAGCCAATCGCTCCTTGTCGTCCGCTCACAGTGGCGACTTCGTTGGGGACTTTTCTTAAACTTTTTTTAAAGGTTTTAGATTTTGGATAAGTGCCGAAAATTGTTGATTACATTATTCCGTATTTTCTTAATTATGGCGTATTCATAAATTCGCATTGCAATAGAGGGGATTAGCCCGTAAGATTAAGGTACCCTATTATCGCGAAGCCTTCTCTTGTACTAATCTGCCTCCTTGAGAAAAGATATTAATTGAGCGAGTGGAGCACTTGTTGCCATATCGCATGTACCTCCCTCGTTAGAACCCATTTGGGGAGAGGCTTGGAATGTATTTTAGTGCTACAAGAACCTTCTACATCAGCAACTAAAAAATAAACCTTATGTAAATAAGCTATAGGCATTTTCCTTAGGGTGTTACCCAACAAATGATCATGCATTATATTTTTCTTGCACGAGCGCTCCTTAGTATCATCGTGGTACTAAGGTGAACCAAACTTATGATAGAGACTAGCCAAAAACCCTACAAGTGGGAGTTGTGTGGTTGGAAGTTGGATGTTGCATGTTATTTGCTACGTGTTTGCTGCTTTCGATTTAGACATTCATTCTACAAATGTAACATGCTAACCATAAATATTAATGTAGACACTTGAACGCACACACTCATATAATGTTAATATGATGTAACATAACATCTTCTCATCGTCATGATACCAAATTGGCATTACACATACTTAGGATTAGTTGACACTTGAGATTGTGTCACCCTTGGACAACATGAAAACACTTAGAATCATGAAACATCACTCGCCCCTTTACTACATGATGTCCACTTAACATCAAACACTTAGCTCGCAAAGGGCAATAACATATTCAACACATTACCTATGAGATGTCTATTCGATGTCTAACTCATAGCCCACAAAGGGTAGTAACATATCCTACCAATTACCTATGTGATGTCCACTCGACATCCAATTCACAGCCCACACGGGGCAATCACACATACCACACAGCCCAAACAGGGCCAACATCTACCCAAACCATTCTTCCACATATCATGATATCCCTGCTAACATCCGAACCTAAGCCCACATGGGGCGAACTTGTCCCGAAAACCTTACCTTACCAAATCTTCAAGGGTATACGCCTAACACTCGAACCCTTCGCCCACATGGGGTAATGATACATGCATTACCACATAACCTCAAAAAGTGATGACCAACACTAGCATTCATAACTCCGCACTAATTGGGCAAAATAACAAAACCATTCATAGTTGCGTACGATAGTTGTTTTCTTGATTTCATCATGGTATGTCACAATGCTTACCCAAAACCAAATTCATTCCATGAGATCTAATCATAGTACAAAATCTCAAACTACCGACCTATACCACACGGGTAACTTGGTCACCTCATTTACACCACTCATGCTATGATATCACACACACATCATACAGATCTCAAATCTAACCCTAGATGTTGAATTTTCATTGTCACCTATTTTCATTTTTTCCTAACAATTAACGTGTTTATTTTAAATAGATTGATAAACAAATTATCTATTTCGCATCATGGTACGTTAACTCTTTGTGTATGCAACCATAACATTTATACTTCATGCATTTTTCACATTATGAATCGCATCATGAATCTTACATGCATAGCCTAATTCTCTACTTGTGTATCAAAGGGGGCTTGGAAAAGGCCTGCTCGCCGCCTGGTTCGCATTTCTTCGATCATGGCTAATCAGGAAGGGATTCCATATATTGTCTCAAGTGAGGACTCAGGTTCCGATTCAGTTCAACATATGTCTTTCATGGCTAATCCACAAGACAAAGGTGCAGGGGAGGATTACCCTTTCCTTATGGGACAAAACTCTCAACAGACACATCAGTCATCAATGGGCGCCGAGATTTTTGCTACCCTGAAAACCTTTGCAAATAGTGAACAACTAGCATAGCTTATTTACCAGCTCGTAGGAAAGGGTCATGATATGGTGTCTAACCCAGGGGTTACCCTTAATAACGATGGTCCGACTAGTCAGCCTAGAGCAAGGGTCCTTCTACCTCTCATGAGGTACCCCCAGCTCCTACTACCTTCTACCAGTTCGGTGAGGGACAAAGTTAGCTCAATCACAACCAACCTCAAATTGGTCAACTGGGACATAACTTTACCAATCCTTCCCAAAATCACTTCCACCTGGGACAGCTTGGCTAACCAGCCTTAGCACTGGGGCCTTTTTATCAAGGAATAGCCCAACAACCTATTCCTAATCGGTACACGTTAGATGCTTCACAGTTCCAGGCTACCCCTCAGTTGCCCAATTTTGTGGCATTTACCCAGGGGCAATATGGCCTTTATCCAAACATTGGGAACGCCATCCTCCAACAACCAGGCATGGCGGAATTGTGGTAACAATTCTTAGCCACTCATGGAAGGCATCTCATGATTGCATACCTTGCACAATCGATAATCGGAGATGAGGACAACTTGCCACCCAACTTCGCAATGCCACAATTTGAGAAGTATGTGGGAACTGGAGACCCGCGTGCTCACTTAACACATTACCAGAGGGTAACGAGGGCATTAAGGGTCAACGAACGAATGATGGCTAAGCTCTTCATCGTCACCTTGGGTCACCCGGTCAATGAATGGTATAGCCACCTTCCACTTAGCATAGCTTAAGATTGGAATAGACTTGCTCAAGCTATGATAGAGCATTATAGTTTCAACACTCAAATGGAAACCACAATGCAAAATCTGGAGGCTATAAGATAAAAGCAGGGCGAAAGCTTCAAATCATACTACGAGCGTTGGATGGCTACACAGGTCAGGCTGCAAACTCATTTGACCCTACCGGAGATGATAACCAAGCTTCTAAATGGCGCACTACCATCGTATAGGAATAAATTCGGATCTGGTAGCTTTTCTAGTTATCAAGAAGTGTTTAACAAGGCCAAGAAGATGGAGCGCTTTGAATCCATGGACATATTTGGGGGGCACCAGTACCAAAAGATAACCAATGGATGATGATGTAATAAATTAGCTTTTAGCTACTTTGCCCGCAAGGCTTTTGAATTCTTAAGCAAATTAAATTTTGCTTACTCGCTTGATATTCTATTTATTGATATCACGCATTCTCATAAACATATACATAATGTTATTAGCACATGTGACTGATAAGTGTATAGTTACACTTATTATCATATTAATTTTATACACTAAACACTATAGTTTAAGTCATTTTTATACTTCATATAAAAGATTTCACGTGGTATGTAGTTGTTTTTTTATGCAAATGCAGAAACTAGGTAAATCTTGGGAGTAAAATGATCTAAAGTGGAATTCTATGAAAAAAGAGTGAAAAAGGTGTGTAGAACTTAAAGATTTGGCTTAGGATCGAAGCTGTCAAAGATCGGTGAAGTTACAAGGAGAATTATGAAGAAAAATGCAATTCACGGTCGCGACAACCATTCGCATTCGCGACTTGTTCTTCTTCAAAATAGAAATCCGCCAATCAAATATTCACAGTCGCAACTTATATATCACGGTCACGGCTTGGACATTTTTCTGGTTTAATCTTCTTAACTACCAACCGCCAGATAAGGATGATCAACCGCCATCAACTACCAACGAATGGACACCTATTAGAAATCAACCAATCATGAAAAGGTGCCTATCCATTGTGGATTAGATTGAAGCTTCTCAACCAATCATAATGAAGTGATGCAATCATTCACCAATGGACACAACTCTTCGTATGGATAGACGCAACCATTCGAACTCTATAAATAGGGCTCCAAACCTTACAATTTCATGGAATCAAGCAGAGGGAAAATATTAGAGTGCATGAGAGAGATATAGCATGTGTATAGATAGAGAATTCGCTACGTTCATAAGTGTAAGGGAGAAAATGTTTAAGGGATTCGAATCCTTGTTTCTATCACTAGATTTCTCTATATTTTCAAGCTATTATTGTATAAGTGTACTTGCAAATCAGTTATCAATAAAAGTTTTCATTCTTCAATATTCGTTTGTTCAATATTCGTAAAGAATAGCATCCTAGTGGAGGTTCTGTACGGGCCGAGACCGAATTCAAAGCAGACGCAGGAATTGCGAGAATAGACAACTCCCATTAAAGAGTGGATACGGTTTGATCAACTTTAGCTTTCACTTGCATACATTACAACTTTCACTAGTGCAAAAATGGCTTATTGGGACGCACCATTTGCGAGGATTATACTAGAAACCGTCTGTAAAAATATAGACGGAATGACGGAGGGAGTTATTGCGGACAGTTGTTACGTAACAACCGTCCGTAATACTTATTATAGTATTACGGATGGTCGTTAATGAATGATTGTCCGTAATACAAAGGTTATTGCAGACGGTTGGTACCCAACAACCGTTCGCAATACTTATTATAGTATTACGGACGGGTGTTAATTAACGACCATCCGTAATACAAAGGTTATTGCAGACGGTTGTTACGTAACAACCATCGGCAATACTTATTACAATATAAACGTTTAAAATGTTTTAGCAATACGGACGGTTCACTGTTAAGGACCATCCGTATTACTGCCCTTCAAGATAAAATCCCAAATCGATCAGTATTGCTTCACTACCATCGTTAAAAATCCGTAAGGGCTAAATCGATACTGCGCAACATCTCATCTCTGGTAACTCCACCACCTCCGTCGCTCCACCACCTCCATCGCATCTCCGTCGTCGAATTTCTTTCCGGTAATGTGAAGCTTAAGCTCTTTCTTCCTCCTCCTAACGAAGTTTCCTTTGCTAAGTTCTTGTAAAGTGCTTCTTCGAATCGATTTTTTCTGCATTTTTTTGCATTTGAAGGATGTTTTAGTGCTTTTTGTGATTTGTTTTAATCAATTAAGTATCCACAAGACCCTAGTTCAGATAAACTAATTCTGAACCACGCAATTAACATGAATCATTTTTTATTGAGATCGGTGCTGCATAGCTCGCTCATCCACGGAACCCGCGGTGGTAGTAGGCACATTTACACGATGGCGGTGGTGAATGCTAAGCCGGTTGAGCTATGGATGGAACTGAGGAACCAAAACGGCGCTTCTATCGATTCATTTTACTAGAGGAGGAGTTTGAGCACTGTGGTGGAAACCACGGTGGCTGAGAAGGACAGGAAGGAGGAAGATTCGGTTGGAAAGGTGGTGAAATCTGAAAGCGGCCGCAATAGAACGGTGTTGCTTAAGGAGTTGTAAAGGAATTCTTATTCCATTCTGTCCTATTCATAACTGACATTGAAAGTAGATTTCTAAAATTTCTTTTATAATATGCAGTCTGGTAATTGAATTCTTCTATACCTCTGTCTTTAGTCTTTATCTATGTTAATCTAGTTGAGTAGGTAATTACTGGTTAGATAAACCACAGTGTACTTCATTTTGTCGCTTAACCCTTTTGCTTTTTAAATATTAATTTTATAGGTCGAAAAAGTTGTGGCTTGATAGTTTTTTAAAACTGAGTTCAATATTGTCTGCAAAAGAGCTTTCCGATCTCCAAAAGAGCTTTACAAGTCGAATACATACTGTCAAATCGCTTCGAATTCCAACTGATCTATTCTTTCAGGTTCGTTTGCATTTTCGCTCTATTTTCCCTTCTTGCTTATGAGTCTTTAATGGAGTATTTGTTCTTCAGTTTGGCTGAAATCTTTGTTGAATGAAACACTTGCATCTTAGAAAACTTTATGACCATCGATTTGGGATTTCTTGTTCCAGAGTGAAATTGATTAGATATCAAGTGGATTAGAAATTGTGTTTGCTGAAAAAATCACAAAATTCAGCTGCGCTAATTCTGTAGAAGGAAAACGATATAGCAGTGCTGATCATAATTACTGATTTGAGGACTATTTATTAGATATAATCCTCCTATGTTCGATTACTCTGAACTTCCCATGAACTAATCTTATAATTATATAAGCATTTAGCTGTAACTGTATTTGTCAAGTTCATAGAGCATCCGTTGACATATCTTGTAGTATCATCTTAAAATCGTTCTACAGTTGAAAAAATTGATTCTTCTTGTCAACATACTTCTTTGTAATTTTGCATATTATGTAGCACAAAAGCAAGGAAAACAACGTTTCCCTAATCGGAAATGGACAACTTAAAAACGTAAAATATACATACTTGGATAGTCTAAGTATGCATTCTGCTGAGTTTGCAGCTTCTTTTTTCCTTTTTCCAATTAATCGACCATTTGTTGATTTTTGCTGGTAATTCTCTCGATATTCTAAGTATGCATTCTGTTGAGTTTCCAGCTTCATTTTTCCGTTTTCCAATAAGTTGCCTCAGGTGATGCTGTGCTTTGAGTTAATGTGTACTTAGTTATTTATTGAATAAGTTTTGAAGATTATGATGGATATTTGATGGATTGTTTGCAGGAACCAGTGAGGTCTTTATTTTGTGAATCAGATAGAAAAGTGAGTGCAGCTTATT
>CATIWQ010019948.1:0-36912 GCA_949673415.1 Euphorbia schlechtendalii | reverse complement strand
AAAAGATTTCAAGAAGAAGTTCGAAATTTCCCACAAATTAGTAATGTGCAATTTATATAGCTCAGTTGCATACCTTTGTTCTTAATGGAGAGTCAACCGAATCGCATCTTCATATAAGCGCTATATGCATACTCGAATATTGCCTTCTCTTATAAAGTATAAAGGACATAAAAAGCACACTTTGATTAATTTCTCTCAAGGCATTTTTAGGTAACCTAGGATGCTAGAACACTCTCTGTGGTTGCATTTTATGCTCCATACCACTCTCCCCTTTTTTCAGTGGTTGCATTTTATGCTCCATACCACTCTCTCATTTTTTTCTTTTTTCGTGCTATGCTTTCTTTTCTTTTTTCACTCAATGAATGGTTGCAGTTTCTGCTCCGTACCATTCCTCACCTTTTGCAGAACTCATTGGTTATCCTCTCTTTCTTTTGATTTTTCATTAATACCCTCATCCTTTATTGATCAAGTTCAAAGTATTATGGCTATAGTTTCTCTACACTTTAAACACACTCAATACTTATAGAACTTATTCGAGATTTTCATATAGAACTCATAGTAAGAATACCATTAAATATTACTCCACTTAAACTTATCGAAAGCATTAAACTAGAACTATATAACTTATACCAATTCATGTTGCATCGGAATATAAATAGAAACTTACTTAGAATGTTGCTCTCGAATGTTACTCACCACTCATCCTTGCCATTTTGGAAAAGGTTATGCACTAACATCAAACTTGTAATACCTAACACTCATAATAACCTTGGATAAATGTTAGTAAAGTATGAGAAATGGTAATGTATAATTTGCACAAAAATCAACAAAAATTTTGCAAGTTCTTCGATTTTTTTAATTTTATTCATTTTTTTGGATTTTACGGGATTTTTATAAATGCCCCCCACACTTAAAGAACACAATGTCCTCATTGTAGAAGACTTTATTAAAACAACCAACTAACTAGTCTAAAAATATAAAAAAGAAAAGTAAGAAAAGGTTAAACCCGTTTTTATTGAGAAGGAGAATTCAGGGCCCATGTTGCGATCGCGAAGGCTTGTCACGATCGTGACTTCCTTCAAAAAAAGAACAGAAGGTTTTGTTGTATAACCTCATGAGAGCGAGATGTATGTCGTGGTCGTGAACTTCTTTAATTCTTCAAATTCTTCAAATTTTAGACTTTGTACCTAGACAAACTTAGAAAACAAATGTATTAAATATAATTGTCTTCCCTGGACAATTCGATCTCTAGAATGCACTTGCCTTCCCCGACAACGGCTCCAAAAACTTGTTTGCCACTTTTCTACGGATAAGTTTAATAACTTTTTCGCAAAGAGTTTGGCTATATATTAATGGTGCTAAAAACTTGTTCACATAAAGTATAGGTGTTGTCAGTACCTCTTATCAAATAGAAAAATGATGATAACTGCAAGAATATAGTTGCGATGTAGTTTTAAAAGATATCGATCCCACAGGGAAGGACTAGCTCTAAAGATCAACAAGGAGAGACAAAGTAAAGGAAAATAAAAATAGTTTTGAGATTTTTGGAAAGGAAAGGTTAGAATGAAAAGTAGAGTAAATATAAATGTGATAGATGAGAGACTCTAAATACATAGATTTTCACTACGAACAAGTATAGCAGAGAAAACATGCAAGTATAACAAAGATGTTAAGATGCACTAGACTAATCTAACAAACCCAGTTCAACACACTCAGATGTTCAATGATTCGCCGTAGAGCAACACATGAAATAACTTTTCTAATCCTAGCGTAAACGAGATAAGACTATTATATAAACCAGGACAACGTCAATACTATGCTTAGTATGGGTTGCTCTCACATAGCCATATTTAGCAAGTTACCATTCCAAAAATGTTGGCTTACTAAACAGTGTCATATCATAGATCCAATGATTATACCCGATATTGTTAACCCCGAAACTACTCTTAAATTTAACTCTAACGCATATAACATGATTAACATGAAAGACTTAATACGAAATATGCATTATGACACATAGTTATATCATAAACTTCGAAATAGAAAGTATAAGTAGAAAGCATAGAAAAGTTGTAAGGTATGCAAGTGAAAGCTAAAGTTGATCAAACCGTATCCACTCTTTAATGGGAGTCGTCAATTCTCGCAATTCCTGCATCTGCTTTGAATTCGGTCTCGGCCCATACAGAACTTCCACTAGGATTCTATTCTTTGCGAATATTGAACAAATGAATATTGAAGAATGAAAACTTCTATTAATAAGTAATTTGCAAGTACACTTATACAACAATCGCTAGAGAATATAGAGAAATCTAGTGATCGAAATAGGGATTCGAATCACTTAAACATTTTCTCGCTAACGCTTATGAACGTAGCGAACTCTCTATCTATACACACACTATATCTCTCTCATGCACTCTAATATTTTCCCTCTGTCTCACTGCACCATGTGTTACAAAATTTGTGAGATTTGGAGCCCTATTTATAGAGTTCGAAGGATTGCATCTATCCAAATGAAGGGTTGTGTCCATTGTTGAAAGATTGTATCTCTTCATTGTGATTGGTTGAGAAGCTTTGATATAATCAACAAAGGATAAGCACCTTTTCATGATTGGTTTACTCTAGATAGGTGTCTGTTCGTTGGTAGTTAATGGTAGTTGATCTCGGTTGATCATGCTTATCTGGTAGTTGTTAGTTAAAAAGATAATACCAGAAAACTGTCCATGTCGTGACTGGAATATACATGTCACGATCGTGAATCTTTGATTGGCAATCTTCTAATTCTGAAGTAAACAAGTCATGACCGCGAATAATTATCATGACCATGAATTGAGTTTTACTCAGAATTCTTCTTGTAACTTAACCGATCTTCGACAACTTGGATCCTAAGCCAAATCTATAAGTTCCACACATCTTTTTGCACCTTTTTCACTCTTTTTTCATAGAATTCCACTTTATCTCATTTTACTCCCAAGATTTACCTAGTATCTGCATTTGCATAAAAAATAACTACATACAAAGTGAAATCATTTATATGAAGTATAAAAATGACTAAAACTATAGTTTTTATTGTATAAAATTTATATGATAATAAGGGTAATTATACACTTATCAGTGTGCTCCCTTTGTCCTTTATACTTTATACTATACTTGAGAGAAGGAAATATTCGAGCGAGCGTATAACGCTTATATGAAGAGGCAATTCGGTTGGCCCTCCATTAAGAGCAAAGGTATGCAACTAAACTATATAAATTGCACATTACTAATTTGTGGGAAATTTTCAAACTTTTACTTGAACTTTATTCAACGTGGGAATGTGGTACTCACTACAATAGTCTTTTGTCCAATGAGGTATGAACTTGAATTACTATTTTATACACTTATGTTGTATTTACCTTGAGGATAAGGTAAAAGTTAAGTTTGGGGGTGTGATAAGTGTATAATTACACTTATTTTCTTGATATTTTCAATCATAAAATGATGTGCTTTAGAGGCATTTTATACTTCATATAAAAGATTTCACATGGTATGTAGTTGTTTTTTATACAAGTGCAGAAACTAGTTGAATCTTTGGAGTGAAATGATTAAAGGTGGAATTTTATGCAAAAAAATGGTGGAAAAAGATGTGTGGAATGCAAGAAATTGGTTTAGGATCGAAATTGTCAAAGATCGGTAAAGTTACAATGATGAATCATGAAGAAAAGCACATGTAATGATCGTGATACCTATTCGGGTTCGTGACTTATCATTCTTCACAAACAGAAAGTTACCAACCAATGTTCACAATCGCAACATGTACGTCACACTCGTGACTTGTGATGGTTTTGGATAACTCTTCTCAAATTCCAACCGTCGTATAAGGATGATCAACCGCCACCAACTATCAAACGAAAAGACACCTTTTGGGGACAATAAAGCCATGAAAAGTTGCCTATCCATTGATGATATGAAAAGGTGCCTATCCATTGAAGAATTTTTGTATCCAGTCACATTGAAGATGATGCAACCCTTCACCAATGGACACGACTCTTTGTTTGGATAAACGCAACCCTTCACACTCTATAAATAGAGTTCACATCAACCAATTTCATGGGGGTCCTATGAGATGCATGGGAAATAGATGAATAAAACATGTATGACATAGATAGAGAGCAAAAGTTATAGATTTCGCTAGTTCAAAGTGTTAGAGAGAAAAATGTATAAGTGATTCGATTCTTGTTTCGATCACTAGATTTCTCCACATATTCAAGCGATAGTTGTATGAGTGTAATTGCAAAGCACTTATCAATAAAAGTTTCTATTCTTCAACATTCATTTGTTTAATATTCACAAAGAATATCATCCTAGCAGAGATTCTGTATGAGTCAAGACCGAATTCAAAGTAGACGCAAGAATTGCAGGAATTGACGACTCCCATTAAAAGAGTGGATATGGTTTGATCAACTTTAGCTTTCACTTGCTTACCTTACAACTTTACTTTATTTTCTACTTATACTTTCTAATTCAAAGTTTATGATATGTCTATGTGTCATAACAAGTATTTCATATTCCGTTTATATTAATCAAGTTATATGCTTTCAAGTTGACTTTAAGAGTGATTTCAGGGTCAACAAGATTGTGTATAATCACTAGATCTATGATCATAACATTGTTTAGTGAGCCAACATTTTTGGAGTGGTAACTTGCTAAATATGGCTTTTTTAGAATGACCCATACTAAGCATAGTATTATTGTTATCTAGGTTCTTATAAGTGTCATAATTCGTTTACCCTAGATTTAGAAAAGTCATTTCATGTGTTGCTCTACTGTGAATTATAGAATATTTGGGCATCTAGAACCGAGTTTGTTGAAGTTATCTAGTGCTTAAAACAACTTTGATTATTTTGCATATTTTTCTCTACTATAGTTATCCTCAGAGAATTTCTATATACTTTGCATCTTCTCTAATCTGTTCATGTATCTGTTTATTCATTAGTTTACCACCCAAAACTGTTAACTTATTTTATTTTCTTTCATCCCATAACTCTATTTGATATCTAGATCCTTCCTTGTGGGATCGATATCTTTTGAAACTACATCGCAACTGTATACTTGCAGTTATCATCATTTTTCTATTTAATAAGTAGTATTAACAACACTTGTTCATATTTAGAACTTTTACATTATCAGTAGAAAAGTGGCGAACAGTACTTAAACATTTTAAAACTAGAAAATTGACTATGATAGTGAAATTAATTGAGTACTAAGTATACTCTTAATTAATGAAGCTGACTTGAGTATGTTTAAGGAAAAACAACTCAGTTTGTTGAGTAATTAATTAAGTTACAGATTAGAGTAGGAAATGCTAAGTCTATGCAGAGTACTACGTAGTTTAGAATAATATCAACTCAGCTATGCTGAGTTAGCTTTTATCTATTTATAGATGAATTCATATACACTTAGAGAAATAAATGACACCTATGCTACTAAAGTCTTCTATGAGAAACGGAATATTCTTTCGATACTTTTCATCTTAAAAAGTGTTGAAATTAATGAAGATTTCCAGTGGTCCTCACAATTCAAAAAGGTGTTAGTATGGAATGTTAGAGATTCCTGACTAATGTCTAAGATAAAAAGAATCCTCTGACATGCGCTGTTTTATTTATATCACCATGCTTCTGCAAATGTCAGCAATAAACGATCATTTCAAATCAGTTTGTAATAGAGTGAAAAATTACTTAGATTTAACATTGTAAGGATTCAACAATTTATAAGTTGAATTCAGTCCGCACTTTCATTTCAAATCTGAGTGTCAATTTGGGAAGGGTAGCCAAACTGAGTTGAATGGTAGTTAGAAAGAAAGGTACTTTCTGTAAAACTATGTCTACCCATTATAAAGGTTTCTCCACCTATGTAAGGAATGAACACTAGTGGATTAAAGCTCAGAGAAGGAATCTAGGGACTGGAGGTAGGCTTGGGGCCGACCAGGATAAAATCAAGTGTTGAATTTCTAAACTTTTGCTTTAGCTTTTATTGCGCCCAGCTCATTCATCATACTTTCTATCTTTAAGTATTTTGCTTGAAAACTCGATCCGAGCTTAGTAGAGTACTTAGCAAGAGATTGAAGATAAACTATGCTAGTGAAGTTGAGCAGTTTATAAGTTTTTAGACCAACTGAGCACGCACAACTCAACAAGCATCTAAAAACTTAACTTGGTTAAATATTTTTTATAAATCTTAAAAGTAACCAAGATTCACATTCATCCCCCCTCTACGGTTGTTTACAAGCTGTCTAAGGACCAACATGTGGTATTAGAATAGTTGCTCAACTTATAGACTAACCATCTTTGAGTTAAGATTCATAAGTGGCTTACAACAACTCCAGTTCTGGTTAAGGTAAGGCAATTTTCTTAAAAGAGGGAATGTCTACTTTAGGCCACCTCTTTTTTATGATAATCATTACATATTTTGGAAAAATTTTATGAAAAACTTCATTCAATAGCAAAGCATGAAGGCTCACCTTCCGATCGAGCTTGGCCCTATAGTTCCCATTGTTGTGAAGAACCGAGTGCAGGTTCTAATAGATCTAGAGGACTACAACGATGATAACTTGAGGTTTCTTAAGGAGAATGCCACAGTAATTAACTACTTATAGTGTGTGCTAGTTCTTACTAAGTTCAACAGGGTCTCAATATGCGAGACATCACATGAAATCTAGAAGAAATTGGAAATTACCTACGAGGGGATAGATAAGGCTAAGTAGTCAAAGATCAATCTCATGTTGAGGGAGTATGAGATGTTCTCAATGGGTGCCAGCAAGGGTATTCAAAGCATGAATACCAGGTTCATTAACATTGTTTATGAACTGAAGAGATTGGGAAAGGAGTTCACCAAGGATGAGCTCGTTAAGAAGATTCTTCCCACTCTTACCTTTAAAGTGGGACTCTAAGAAGAGTGCTATTAAAGAGGCTCATGACCTGAAGACCTACAGCTACGACGAGCTAATAGGCACCTTGTTGACTCATGAGATATCTCTGAGGAAGTATTCTGATAACTCTAAAAGGAGTCTTGGCAAGCAAAGAGAGGGTAAAGCCATTGTCCTAAAAGCTGATTCATCTGATGGGTCCACTAGCTGCCACTATGATGAGTAAATGGCCCTTCATACCAGGCATTTCAAACTCTTCATGAAGAAGGATGGGAAGTTCAACAAAAGAAGTTTCTTGCTAAAAACAAGTCAACTCAGCACCAGCGTGGAACAAAGGATGGACACAAGAAAGAGCATAGCAAAGACATCAAAGTTCTTTGGCTATGGAGATAAAGGCAATATTCAATCAAGCTATCCAAAGGTGAAGAAGGGCATATTCAAGAAGAGGTCCAACAAGAAGAACAAGGCACTTCCTGCCACATGGAGAAACTTTGAAGAATCCTTCTCGTCCAATGAGGAAGTAATTGATTCAGTTGAACTCTATCTCATGGCCATAAAAAATCAAAGGGACAAAAGCTTAACATCTACCTTTGGTAAATATCAATCCATTGGTGACTCTGAAGTTGAGCTCAACAAGGGAAAGGCTCCTCAAGTAGAGGTATATCCTGAAATTCCCTTATTTATAGAAGAACTCACCTAGGCTCTCTTTGATTTTATGAAGCTGACTAACAAGTCAATGAAAAACATCAAAGAGATAGTGAGGAGAAGTGAAGATTTAGAAGACACTATTGCTTCCTTATCTCTTGATATCCGCTTTCTTCAAGAATAAGCTTAGTATCAATATTGTTCAAACAGCAAACTCACTAAGCAATTAGATTAGTTAGCTGCTGAGGTAACAGCTTTGAGGAAGAAGCAGGATCATCCTCCAACCAACAGTGAATCTCAGAGTAACCAAACTCGCAATTCCAAGAGGAATAATTCATCTAAAAAGAAGAAAGTGAGCCAACCCAAAGCAAAAATGGTGTGTGGTTTTTTTAGAAAAACTAGACATGCCATAGTAATGTGTAGGCATAAAAATGGTTATTATGATGAGTATGAATGGACTAATTTAAGCACCTCTAACAAGGGAGGACCCAGCTCGAAAGTGTGGGTACCTAAGAAAACGTAACTATTTTGTAGGTGAGCCTTAGATCCGCTGATCACTCTAGAATGTGGTATGTGGATAGCGGATTCTCAAGACATATGATGGGAGATGAAAGCTAGTTCATCTTATTAGAGTGCAAAAGAAATGGAAGTGTCAATTTTGGAGATAACCGAAAAGATAAGATTGTAGGCTATGGCACTGTTGGTGTCTCTCCTTCAGTCAAGGAGGTTTCTCTTATCAAAGGTCTGAAGTTCAACTTGTATATTGTAGCCTAGCTTTGTGATAAATGAAGAAAAGTTACATTCGACTTAGAAGGCTATTCAGTTATTGATTGTAAGATTGATTTTACTATTCTCTTTTCTCTTAGAAACAATAATGTAATATATGATTGATTTATTCCCAAGCTCCACTAATGTGTGTCTTGTATCTATGGTGCATAGTTCTTGGTTTTAGCATAGAAGGTTGGGTCATATAAATATGAACATTCTATCCAAACTGGCCAAAAAGCAATTAGTTATGGGTTTACCCAAAATCAGCTTTGAAAAGATTAAACTATACTCAAATTGCAACCTAGGTAAGCAAGTTAAGAAATCTTTTATAGTCAATAAATCACGTGGAAACTAAGTGACCATTGGAGCTCCTCCATCTAGATCTTTTTGACCTAGTTCAGCCTTTGAGCATGGGTGGTAAGAGATTCTCGAAGCTGGTTGTGGATGACTTCACGAGATTCACTTATGTAGTCTTGCTGAGTAAAAAAGATGAGACATATGAATCTTTTATCAAGCTTAGAACCGGATATTGATCGAAATATGAAAAAAAATTAGTAGAATTCGAAGTGATCATGGACATGAATTTGAGAATTTTCATTTCGAAGAATTCTGTTCAGTGCTTGGAATTGACCATAACTTCTCTTCTCCTTATACGCCTCAACAAAATGGGGTTTTAGAAAGGAAGAATAGAACCATAATTAAAATGGCTCAATCCATGCTGAGTGATAACAATCTACATGAGTACTTTTGAGGACAAGCTGTTATATTAGCTTGTTCTATCTTGAATCGGGTTTAAATTCACCCAATTCTAGAGAAAACACCTTATGAACTTTGGGAGGGCATAAGCCTAAGATTGGTCATCTCAAATCATTTAGCTGTAGGTGCTTTATTATTAACACTAATGAGCAACTAGGTAAGTTTGATCCCAAATTTGATGAAGTTATCTTTTTGGGATACTCAACTAATAGCATGGCATATAGAATATTTATCAAAAGAACCGGCCTATTAAAGGAGTCTATGCATATAGATTTTGATGAAAATAACAATGCAAGTAGATGTCCATCGGATGAAGATGAAGGAGTACACCAGCAAGTAAATCTGCTCAGTATGCTCTCTCTGTGCTGCCCAACCCAATGTAAGAACTTGAAGCTGAGGAAGTCAAAGATGATAATGATCTTTCAATCAACTTCAACAATGGCTAAGAACAACCTCCACCTCAACAACACATTATCTATCCTTTAGCAGTTGATCCAAGTCTTCTAAGAGAGATTATAGTTCATCACAACCATCTGCTAGATAACATAGTTAACGATGTTCATAATCCAATGATGATGGGAGGTCAGCTCAGTAGGATGTTGAGTCATCTAGCCTTCATTTCATTGATCGAACCCAAGAAGTTTGAAGATGCAGAAGGAGATGATTATTAGATGATAACAATGCAAGAGAACCTGGATTAGTTCAAACACAATGATGTTTGGGATCTAGTTCCTAAGCCTAAGGGGAAATCAATCAACGAAACCAAGTGGGTTTTCAAGATCAAGCTAGATGAAGATCGCTTTGTTGTTAATAACAAAGCTAGGCTTGTTATGCAAGGCTAGAATCAATAATAAGGCATCGATTATGATGAAACATATTCTCATGCAGCCCATCTTGAAGTGATTCAAATCTAATGTGCTTTCGCATCTCATATGAACTTCAAATTATTTTAAATGGATGTTAAGAGCACGTTCCTGAAAGGATTCATTCAAGAAGAAGTGTATGTTTGCTAGCCTCATATCTTTGAAGATCCGAAGAATCCTGTGCATGTATTCAAATTAATGAAAGCTCTCTACAGATTAAGCAGGCTCTTGAAGCTTGATATGAGAGGATAACCAATTTCTTGATTAGCAAAGGCTATGAAAGAGGAAAAGCATATATGACTATGTATATCAGGCAAAGAAAGGAAGATGTGTTGCTCGTCCAAATATATGTTGATGATATCATATTTGGAGCAACTGATGAGAAGCTGTGCGAGGAATGTAACAAGCCGATGAAGAGTGAGTTCAAATGTCTATGATGGGAGATCTCAACTTTTTCCTTCGTCTTCAAATCAAGTAGACTGAAGATGGAATTTTCATCAGTCAGGAAAAATATGCGAGAGAAGTCATGAAGAAGTTTGACATGGAGCATTTGAAGCCAATGTCCACTCCCATGGCCATTGATATTATCCTGCGTAAAGATGAAGTGGGTAAACCTAAGGACAACAAGTTCTATAGAGGAATCATAGGCTCTCTTCTTTATCTCACTACTAGCAGGCCTAACATTTAGTATGCTATCTGCTACAACACTGGATATCAAGCTGACCCTAGAGAATCTCATTTAGCCACTATGAAGAGAATTATAAGGTATTTGCAAGGCTCAATTGAGGCAGGTTTTGTTAGACATGATGTATTCCCTAGAGGCAATTAGGATAATATATCTTTATTAGTTATAATGTATAAATGAGTTCAAATTATTATTAATAATAATTAAGGCATCTTTGTTGCTTATTAGTTCTTTCTCTTTATTATCGTATCTCGCTTGTATCATATATGTATAATGATTAATATGTATATGTGCATTGATTAGAAAAATTCCATGACTACTTCATAGCGTAAAAGTGCGTGGATATAGTGGGAGCTATGTGGTGTGAGAACTGAACATATGTGTTACTATGAATAGTCTAAATATCACTAGTCATAGTTTCATTGAGATTAGACATCAATGGAATGGATAGACAAACACGTGTAGGCTTACTCCTTGGATTAGATTCAAGTAGCCGATCTCACGAGCTGAAGGTGGTACCTTGAGTTAACACATTAATGTATTCGGGTAATACATTGGAGACCGCCATAAGACAGACACTCAGAAATTACTATATCCATATGTTGGTGTTATGTCTTATTGTAGTACCAATACTAGTATCCTCAGACCTAAGATACCGGTTACCTTATGTTGGAGTTTCTATACTTTGGGTTATACTTATTCATACCTTGGTGATCAAGAGGACATGGGTGATTACGAGTATATTGATGATCACACGTTTGTAAGTTGTGTAGTCAAGATGGGATCCATCGCTCCTTATAGAGTGATATAAGAGATGTACCTTAGGGCCCCTTATTGAAGTGATGCATTCTTAAAACTCTGATATGAGTATAAGATTGATAGAATGGTTTTCTAATTAATAAAGATACATAATGGCTAAGTGGTTTTCTTCCTAAATAAGTCTAATTACAAGATAGCTACGGCTATTACATGAGCTAACACTTAATCTGAGCTCAATAAATTGGATGGTACTTAACCTGATGGAAGGACTATATTGTATTGGTTACTACTTCAGAACCTAATCAAGTCACAAGCACATGACATTCCAAGTATCGAGGGATCATACGCCTTTACTAGAAAGCCCATTTGATTATCTAGAGCTATTGGGTTCCATATCATCTAGAACATTGAGACTAAAGATTCTCAGATGGGAAGCTAAGTTTAGGTTAACCTCTAAAGGTTCTATACTTTGGGATCCTATAAGTTCACACACTTTGGGTATTTATCAAACTGTGTAAAGAACCTATAGATTGGGTCTGTAATGAAAATACAAGTTCTAAAATCAATGAAAAGAATTACTAATTGGTTGAACCTAATTAGTAATTAAAAAGAATTATGAGAAAATAGGAAAAATTAATCAGAGCAAGCAAGGGAATTTTTCCCATTGCTAGTGGGCCCCAAAAAAAACATAGGTTGCTAGAGGTGGGACTAGCGCAGCTGCCCTGCGATCTGAAAAGCTTGCGACCGCTAGCGGGTGGGTAAAACCTCATGCTAGGAGGTTGGAAGCGCGCAAGCACTACCTATGGCAACGCTTGCGCAGGTCACAAGCTGCAAGCACAAGCTTGCGACATATGAGGGTAGCCCGCTAGGGTATCCCTCATTTGGTGTGCGGGTCAACCCAAGAGTAACCCTTACCCACGCGGCTAACCCAAGAAGCATGGGATGGGATTTATCCCATCCCATGCAGAGTTATAGGGAGATTTTATCACTCCCCCATTTTCTCTATAAATAGGCCTTCAAACCTCTCATAATTTACACACCAGAAAAGCTTAGAGCTATTTTTCTCTCTGATTTCTACTATACTCTTCTTTTGTTGTGCAGGATCCTTCATGAGTTTCTCCTAGCAAATCGAAGAATTATTATTGAAGACTCTAAGTCTAAGTGAGCTTTCGGGATTATTTTTGGGTTGGTTTTTGAGTAGTCTAGCAGCTACTGTCAATCCATGGGTTCTACCTCTTCGAGGTTTTGGTTGGTGAAGATCAATGCGGATCAATTTATAGAGTATCTCCTAGTTTGGAAGATTATGGTGTCAGAATTACTCAAATGGAACACCGCTACCAAAAGAGAGATCAGGCACGCATCAACTAGTATGCTTTAATCTTTAAATGCTAGGTTTCTTTATATGTTTTATAAACTTAAAAACATATATGGAATGTTTTAACTTAGATTATATAAATCATGACATGCTAGGAGATCTTTAAGTTAATTTTATGTTTTTAAATTCTTCCTTGTAATGATTGCATGTTCAATTACTATCTTGATTAATCAATAGTGGTATCAGAGACTGCCTTATGGTCTGCATGATTGATTATAACATGTTAAAATGTGATTTTCTATGAATTGGTTAAAGTATGCTATGCATGACTTAATGTTTAATTCCTGTTATAGAAAATGATGTGATAACTAGATTAAGGTTTTGCTCAAACTTAGTTTAGGTGATTATCATGTAAAATTAGCAATGTTTTACCACACGGGTAAATGCTTTAATTGAGGCTCATCTCATACTTCACTTAATTAAAGAATGAAATCATTATATCATAAGTGTCTGTAGTATAACGAATCAAAGAGCATGTGGTGATATTGGCATGGATTGGACAAGGTTGCTCATTCACTTTAAGGAGGCCTCTCCTACTTGGAAGTCACCATCGGTATTAGATTCATGAACACCAGAGGGAATTTTATAACTTAGTCGATTTCTAGTATGGGAATTGGATTTCGAATATGGTTTATAAACGTGGTTTAAATTGTTAAATTAAAACATTTAGACATAGGTGCAAGAACATAAAACATGGACCTTGTTTGCTTTGGATGCTATATTAGTCTTGGCATAATGGAATGATTATTATATACTAGTCAGAGCATGTTCCCTTAGAGTTAATAATTCTAAATAGCCTGGAATTATTATTTCATAATCATATCCATCGTATAAGACCTAGACTAGGGTGAGACCAGTAGCATAAATGAAATCCCTATAATAATATTAAGGTAGTAAAATTTCTTCCCATCATAAGTCACGATACGAACCTTATTAACGGAAGTAAGCACATGTACAACATGTCTTCCCTTAACATGTGTTTGGTCGTGAGACTAGATGGTGTTAATGCCTTAACCAAGGATGGTTAGTTATCCATATTATTAATGCTGACTTGGAGACACATTTGAGGAGTCGTATCAATGGGTATACACATGTGGAGAAAGAGATCTCGAATGGTTTAGCAATTGCAAGAGATGCAAATGAATGGGTTCTAACCATGGTTATCTTGTTATTGTTTGTTAATGAAGATAGTAACTGAACATGAAATCATTTCAAGGTGGATATTTAAAACATAAAATAAACCTAAGGATCTCCTAAGCATTCCATGATGGATATAATCTAAGTAAAAATGTTCCATAGATGCTAATAGGTTTATGAAACATATAAAAGAAACATATCATCTAAAGATTAAAGCATTACATGTTGATGTGTCCTTGATCTCTCTTTTGGTAGTGATGTTTCCTTTGAGTAATTCTGACAGCAGAAGCTTCCAAACTAAGAGAACTTCTATGATTGATCCATATGGATCTTCCCCCATCAAGACCTCGAAGAGGGAGAACCTGTCGATTGATAGCAACTACTAGATCACTTGAAAAATCAACCCGAAAGTAATCCTGAAGGCTCATTTAAAATTAGAGTCTTCTATAAGAACTCTTCAATTTGTTTAGAGAAACTTGTGAAGGTTCTCACACAAAAAAAGAAGAGGAGAATAAAAATCAGAGAGAAAAATAGCTCTAAGCTTTTTCTAGTGTGTGAATAATGAGAGGCATGAAACCTATATATAGGGAAAAATGGGGAGTGATAGACTTCCCCTATAACTCTACCTAGGATGGGATAAACCCATCCCATGTATATCAGGTCAGTCGTGCGGGTATAGGGACCCACGAGTTTCCACAAGGCATCTTGCGAGCATTCCTATAGGCCAATCTTGCGGGCTTGCACTTAGGCAGCGCTTGTGGCATATAGCCTACTAGTGCAGGTGGGCTATCCCCACGCACTAGCGGCCCCACGAGTCCATTTGTTCGTGGGGCAGTCACATAGGCCTAAGTTTGAACAACCCATGTTCATTTGGGGGCCACTCGAAATAGAAAAAAATCCCTTCTCGCTTCGTACAACCATTTTTACTATTTTCTTATAATTTCTTTTAATTATTAATTCGGTTCAACCAACTAATAATTCTTCTCACTGATTTCACAACTTGTATTTTCAGTACTGACCTATTCCTTAGATTCTTTACATAGTCCGATAAAGTCCTAAAGTGTGTGACCTCATAGGCTCCCAAAAGTATAAAGCCGCTAGAGGTTAACCTAAACATGGCTTTCCATCCGGGAATCTTTAGGCTCAGTTTTACAAACCGATATAGAAACCGATAGCTCTAGATGATCAAATGGGCTCTCTAGCAAAGGCATATGATGTCTCGATACTTGGAACATCATGTGCCTGTTACTTGGATATGGTTATGTAGTAGTAACCAATACAATACACACCTTCGATCAGGTTAAGTACCATTCAATTAATGAGCTCGGATTAAGTGTTAGCTCATGTAATAGCCGTAACTATCTTAGAATTAGACTTGTTCACGAAGAACACCATTCAGCCATTATGTATCTTGATTGACTAGAAACCTATTCTATCAGCCTTATACTCTAGTCAGAGGTTTATGAGTGTGTCACTTCAACAAGAGGCCTTGAGGTACATCTCCTATTATATTGCTATATCAAGAGCAATGGATCCCATCTTAACTACACAGCTTACCAACATGTGATCATCACTATACCCATAATCACCCCGTGCCATCTTGATTTCCAATGTATGAATAAGTATAACTCAAAGTATAGTAACTACTACATAAGGTAACAGGTATCTTAGGTTTGAGGAAATTTGTATTGCTAGTGCAATAAGACAAGACACCAACACATGGATATAGTAATATAAGAGTGTCTATGTTATAGAGGTCTCCAATGTATTACCCGAATACATTCATGTGTTAACTCAAGGTACCATGATCAGCTTGTGAGATCGGCTGCTTGGATCTAATCTAAGGAGTAAGCCTACACATGCTAGTCTGTCCGTTCCATTGATGTTCAGTCTCAATGAAACCATGACTTGGGATATTTAGACTATTCATAGTAACATGTATGTGCAGTTCTCACACCACATAGCTCCCACTATGTCCACGCATTTTTGTTCTATGAAATAATCATGGACATTATCTCATCAATGCGCATATACATATTAAACATATATGATACCAGCGAGATACAATAATAGACAAAAAGCACTAATAAGCAACAAAGATGCCTTAATTATTATTAATAATAATTCGAAACTATTTGTACATTATAACTAATAAAGATATATCACCCTAATTGACTCTAGGGCATACATCATGTCTAATAATCTCCCACTTGCACTAGAGACAATTGCCTACGTGCCTTATACTATACTCGTTAACATGTTGGTCATGTTTAACTTGAGTCAATGGTTTAGTTAACCCATCTTCTAGATTCTGATCCGTTGGGACGTATTCTATGCTTATATCGTTTCTGGTTACTATCTTCTGAATGAGATTGTATTTTCCAAGTACATGTATGTTTCTCTGGCGAGACCTTGGTTCCTTTGCTTGAGCAATAGCCCCATTATCATCGCAATAGACCACTATTGGATTTACAATGCTGGACACCACACTAAGATAACCAATAAATCTCTTAAGCCAGACAGCTTGTTTATCCACTTCTGAAGTAGCTATGTACTCAAATTCTATGGCTGAGTCGGTAGTCGTATCCTGTTTGAAACTCTTCCAAACAACTACCCCTTTGTTTAACATAAACACATAACCTGACTGGGATTTATAATCATCCCTAACAAACTTAAAAATCGCATCAGTGTATCCCTCTAAAGTGAGATCACCTTCTTGATACACTAAAAACATATCCTTAGTCTTGCGTAAGTACTAGAGGATAGTTTTAACGGCCATCCAGTGCTTCTCACATGGGTCAAATTGAAATCTACCCGTGACGCTCAACGCATGTGAGACGTCAAGCCAAGTGCATACCATAGCATACATGATGGAACCTACCACTAAGGTATAGGGTATTCGATTCATGGACAGTCTCTCTTCTTGTGTTCTCATACACTCAGATTTAGAAAGATTAATCTTGTGAGACATTGGGGCATAACCCTTTCTTGACTGTTCATGGTTAAATCTAGCCAAAACCTTATCTATCTATGTACTTTGTGAAAGACCTAGCAGCCTTTTGGATCTATCTTGGTAAATCTTTTCACAACTTGCATACCTTAGAGCCATCCTTGGATGTGAAACCCTTGAGTTGTGTGATATACACATCCCTATCCAGATTCCCCGTTAAGGAATGTTGTGTTCACATCCATCTGCTAAATCTCATAATCGTAATGAGCGATGAGGGCAAGGATTATCCTGATACACTTTAGCATGAACACCAACAAAAAGGCCTCATCATAGTAAATGACTTCTTTTTTATTGTACCATTTTGCAACCTGCCTTGCTTTATAGGTAACTGTTACCATCCATGTCAATATTCTTCTTGAAAACCCACTTGCATCTTATGGGCTTAATCTAACTTGAACCATCAATCAAGTTCCAAACATGAATTTCGTACATGGAGTCCATCTCTGATCTCATGGATGGAAGCCATTTATTAGATTCTAGGCCTTCCATTGCTTCCTTGTAAGTCTTATGTGCATCATCTTTCAAAAGGAAGAGATGTTTATCATCAGTGATAAGAAACATGTATCATCTCAGGAATGATTAGAGCCCGACCTGACCTACGCAATGTCAGTGTTATAATAAGTTGTTCCATGCTTACTCTATCTTGTGTAATAGGTTTAGGTATAATCAATTGAATTTTTGTTTAATCTTCTTGAGTGACTAACTCAAGATTGCTCCCATTAGCTTTCGCAAGTATATGCTCTTTCTCGAGGAATTGAGCATTTCTGGAAACAAGGACTTTCTATTCCTTGGGATCATAAAAGGTATACCCTATAATTTTTCTTAGGGTAAACTACAAATAGACATCTATTAGACTTAGCACCCAACTTATCTAAACTTGTCCTCTTTTTGTATGTAGGAAATCCCCAAACTCTTAGGTGAGAAAGAGCGGGTTTCTTACCATTCCACAACTCATATGGAGTTTGATTAATTTATTTAGAGGGTACTTTGTTTAGAATATAAATTGTGTTCTCAAGTGCATAACACCATAAGGATCTGCTGAGTTCTACTTGGCTCATCATGGACCGAACCATATCTAGTAGGGTTCAATTTCTCTTTTCTAACACTCCATTGTGTTGGGGTGTATAAGGAGGTGTCCATTTGGATAAAATTACATTGTCACTTAGATAATCCAGAAACTCTTGGCTTAAGTATTCACCACCTCGATCAGATCAAAGGGTTATGATACTTTTCCCAAGTTTTTTCTCTACTTTAGTTTTGATTTCTTTGAATCTATCAAAACTTAAAGACTTGTGCCTCATAAGGTACAAATGACCATATTACAAGTAATACTCGATAAAGGTTATGAAGTAGACGAAACCCTCATGTGTCTTAACACTCATTAGACCACATACATCGAAATGTATTATTTCCAAAGTACTAGTGGCACATTGACCCTTTCCTTTGAAAGGTCTCTTAGTCATCTTTCCTTTTAAACAAGGTTCGCACCCAACAAAGGAATCTTATTCCATTGGGCCTAAGTCTCCACATTTGTGTAACTTAGGTAAGCGAGTCTCATTTATGTGGCCTAGATGACAATGCCATAAGTATGAGGACTTCTCATTATCTAATCTCAGTTTTTTATAAATTTTCATATTTAGAATTTCAGTTTTAGTATCTTGAACGTATATGCCATCCACATATATTCCACAAGTATAGAGAGTATTATCATGCTGAATTTGACATTTATTATTAAAAAATAAAATTTCTAGTCCTTCTGTTGCTAAATGTGCAACAGAAATAATATTCTTAGTGATAGCAGAAATATAATAGCAATTGTTCAAAACTAAGACAAGGCCACTGGGCAAACGATGGCTATATGTCCCTATAGCTATTGTAGCAACTTGTTCTCTATTTCCAACTCTTAGATCCATTTCTCTCTTTGTAAGCTTCCTACTATTCTGCAATCCCTACATGGAAGTACAAATATGAGTACCACATCTAGCATATAATACCCAAGTAGACTCATAGGGAACTGTAGAGAAACTCTGTATCATGAACATACCTGAAGTAGATGGCTGACTTGGCTTCTTCTTCACTTGTTCATAAACTAGAGATTTGCAATCACGTTACTAGTGTCCGGGCCTTCTGCACATGAAACATAATCCTTTGGGTTTCCCCTTTACAATAACAACATTTTTTACCTTCCTACTGATGGGTTTTAAACCTTTACCTCTAAAGCAAGCATTACTTGCCAAGGTACTTGTTCCTTTAGCAACCCGACCTTCCTCAAAACTTCTAACTTTCTTGATAAACTTAGATGTTTTGTTGGTCCTTTTTGACATAAGATAATCTTTCACAAAAGGTGAATATTTATCAAATAGGGTTCCTATCATAAGCTATATGTCATGCTTGGAATCTGTCATGATTCCTATTTAAGCCAATCTTTTTTAATATTGTAAGTATTTTATATATCGCTCAGTGGCCAGGATCCCATCATCTCTCCCAGAGTTATAATGGAACTTAAGAATTTCATTCCACTCAACTCTCATGCCTGCATGAAGTCCTCTAAGATGAATTAGCATGGATTTTAAATCTATACCTTCATGTTGTCTCTTAAGCTTCAAGGTCATGGTTTCGAGCATCATACGTGATACATCGAAAGCATCTCTCTTGTACCTAAAATATGCTTCTTTCTCTTAGATATATAGAAGCGTCAGCATCAGGATTAATTGGTTCCAGATTATTTGGGACATAATCCATGTGGCTTTTCTCAAGTTCTTCTTTAAGAACTTTGAACTAGTTATCAAAATTGATTCATGTTAATTGGGTATCAAGTATCAGCAAAAGGTTTATGTTCAGATTAATTATTCTACCTAGATATGAGATAGAACTTCTTTAAACATTAGTATATGTATATGCATTTAATATAAGGTCTTTAATTGAACACATAAATTCTACTATTTTTCTCTACATTTAATAGGCTTATCTATTCAAATTCTAGAAATTTGATCAAACCAATTTTCATTAGTCGGTAGCATCCATAGCCATTCATTATGACTCCCACTATCGCAGGTCAAGCCATCATAAGATAACCATGGTTAGAACCCATTCATTTGTATCTGTTGCAATTGCTAAACCAATCGAGTTCTCTTTCTTGAGACGTGCCTACCCAATTTTATGACTCCTCAAAATGTGTCTACAACTTTGCATTAGCTCTAATTATATGGATAACTAACCCTCCTTGGTTAAGGCACTAACCCCATCTAGTCTCATGATAAAAAACATGTTAAGGGAAGGTATGTTGTACATGTGTTTACATCTGTTAATTAGGTTCCTATCACGACTTATGATAGGAAGAAATTTTACCGCCTTAATATTGTTATAGGGATTTCATTAGTGCCACTAGTCTCACCCTAATCTAGGTCTTATACGATGGTTATGATTATAAAATAATAATTCTAGGCTATTTAGAATTATTAACTCTAAGGGAACATGCTTTGACTGGTATATCATAATCATTCCATTATGCCAAGACTCTACATAGCATGCAAAACAAATAAGGTCCATGTTTTAAGTTCTTGTACCTATGTCTATATGTTTTAATTTAATAATTTAAACCATGCTTGTAAAACCATATGCGGAATCTAATTCCAATACTAGAAATTGACTAAGTTATAAAAATCCCTCAGGTATTCATGAATCTAATACTGATGGTGACTTTCAAGTAGGAGAGGTTTCCTTAAAGTGAATGAGAAACCTTGGCCATTCTTTGCCAAAATCAACACGGGTGCTTTGATTCATAATACCACGAACAATTATGATTTAAAGATTTCATTCATTAACTAAGTGAAGTACGAGATGATCCTTAATTAAACCATTTACCTATGTGATAAAACATGGATAATTTTACGTGAGAATCACCTAGAATAAGTTGGAGCAAAATATTAATCTAGTTATCACATCATTTTCTATAACAAGAATTCAACCCTAAGTCATGCATAGAATAATTTAATCAATTCATAGAAAAACACATTTTACCATGTTATAATCAATCAAGCATAGCACAAGGTAGGCTCTGATACCACTATTAGTTAACCAAGATAGTAATTGAACTTACAATCGTTGCACGGAGGAAAATCTAAACTTAAAATTAACCTAAGGACCCTTAAGCATGCCATGATTGATATAACCTAAGTAAAAACGTTCCATAGATGATTTTAGGTTTATAAAACATATAAAAGAAAGATAGCATCTAAAAATTAAAGCATTACCGGTTGATGCATGCTCTATCTCTCTTCTAGTAGTGGTGTTCCCATGGAGAAATTTTGAATGCAAAAGCTTCCAAACTAGTAGAGCCTCTATGATTGATCTACATGGATCTTCATCGACCAAAACTTCGAAGAGGTAGAACCCGTCAATTGACAGCAGTTGCTAAACTACTCAAAAATTAACCCGAAAATAATCCCTGAGGCTCACTTAAAATTAGAGCCTTCTATAAGAACTCTTCAATTTGTTTTGAGAAACTCGTGAAGGATCTCGCAAAACAAAAGAAGAGGAGAGTAGAAATTAGAGAGAAAAATAGCTCTAAGCCTTTTCTGTTATGTGAATCATGAGAGGCTTCAAGCCTATATAAAGGGGAAAATAGGGGAGTGATAGACTCCCCCTATAACTCTACATGGAATGGGATAAACCCATCCCATGTACATCGGGTAAGCCACATGGGTATAGGGACCCGTGGGCTTCCACAAGGTAAGCCTGATGAGCTTGCATTGTTCCGCAAGCCCAGCTTGCGAGCTTATGCGAAGACTATGCTACTTGCAAGCGGGATTACGCTCGTAGTCAACGCATGCGTGCTGTCCCCAGGTGCTACAGGCCCACGAGCTCATTGGCTCGTGGGGTAGCCGTGCAGGCCCCACTTCGAATAACCATGGTTTGTCTGGGGCCCACTCGTAACGGGAATAAATCCCTTGCTCGCTCTGATTAATTTTTCCTATTTTCTCATAATTCCTTTTAATTATTAATTCGATTCAACAAATTAATAATTCTTCTCACTAATTTCACAACTTGTATTTTCGGTACCGACCTAGTCTATAGGTTCTTTACATAATCTGATAAAGACCCAAAGTGTGTGACCTCAAAGGATCCAAAAGTATAGAGCCACTAGAGGTTAATATAAACTTGGCTTCCCATTCGAGAACCTTTAGGCTCAATTTTCTAGACTAATATGGAACTTGATAGCTCTAAACGATCAAATGGGCTTTCTAGCAAAGACGTGTGATCCCCTGATACTTGGAACGTCACATGCCTGTGACTTAATTTTGTTTTGTAGTAGTAATAAATACAATACACTCCTTCCATTAGGTTAAGTACCATCTAGTTTTTTGAGCTCAAGTTAAGTGTTAGCTCATGTAATAGCCATAGCTATCCTGGAATTAGACTTGTTCATTTAGAACACCACTCAGCCATTATGTATCTTGATTGTCTTGAATCCATTCAATTAATCTTATACTTTGATTAGAGGTTTATGAGTGTGTCACTTCAACAAGGGGCCCTAAGGTACATCTCCCATTATATTGCGATATCAGGAGAGATGGATCCCATCTTGACTACATAGCCTACCAACATGTGATCATCGTTAAACCTGTAATCACCCATGTCATCTTGATCGCTAGGGTATGAATATGTATGACCCAAAGTATAGCAACTCCTACATAAGGTAACTGGTATCTCAGGTTTGAGGATATTTGTACTACTATTGCAATAAGACATGACACCAACACATGGATATAGTAATTTCCGAGTATCTATATCATAGTGATCTCTAATGTAGTACCTGAATACATCCATGTGTTAACTCAAGGTACCATGTTCAACTTGTGAGATCGACTACTTGGATCTAATCTAAGGAGTAAGCCTACACATGCTAGTCTATCTATTCCATTGATGTCAAGTATCAATGAAACTATGACTAGGGATATTTAGACTATTCATAGTAACACGTATGTGCAGCTCTCACACCACATAGTTCCCACTATGTCCATGCACTTTTACGTTATGAAATAATCATGGACTTTGTCTCATTAATGCGCATATACATATTAAACATATATGATACCAGCGAGATACAATTATAAATAGAAAGCACTGATAAGCAACAAAGATACCTTAATTATTATAAATAATAATTCAAAATTATTTGTACATTATAACTAATAAAGACATATCGCCCTAATTTCCACTAGGGCATATATCATGTCCAACAGTTATGAGTTGACTTGCTATAATGGTGGTCATGATGAATGGCTATGGATGCTACCTACTAAGGAAAATTGTTTGTACCAAATTTCTCGAATTTGAATAGAAAGGGCTAGTTATATGTTGAGAAAAATAGCAGGAATTATGTCTTTAATTAAAGACCTTATATTAAATGCATTTACATATACTAATGTCTGAACAAGTTCAATCTTATAACTAGGTTGAACAATGAATCCGAACATAAACTTTTGCTCAATTCTTGATAATAAATTAGATGGTTCGAACTTTACTGATTGGTTCAGGGTAGTGAGGATAGTCCTCAGATCCGAAAGGATAACTTATATTTTAGACAAGCCCCTCCTTGATGAGCCTGATGCTGAGACCGATGCCAATGAATATGAGGAATGGGAGAAGCATAGAAAGGATCATGAAATAACAGCATGTATAATGCTTGCTACAATGAATTCTGAGCTTCACAAACACCATGAGTGCATAGATCTAGACACCATGATTCTCCATCTTTGTGAGCTCTTTTAAGAGCAAGCCAGATCCAAGAGATATTATACACCAAGACTCTTCTTTGGAACGAAGATGTAGGGTGGCAATTCGGCGCCGCAACATATTCTTAAACTATTGGGTTATATAGAGAAGCTGACCCGACTAGGTTTTGTGATGGATCACAAATTAAGTGTGGATCTGATTTTTGCTTCATTAACTATTATTTATTCACAATTTGTGACTAATTATTATACGAAAAAAATTGATGCCATGCTACCTGAGTTGGTCAACATGTTGAAAATCGTAGAGCCTAAGATTTGAAAGGATCCCAAGGCTTTACTTTTGGTTGCGAAAACCAAGCCTTCCAAGGGTGGGTCCCGTATTGGAAAGGGTTTGAATGCGAAGAAGAAAATCAGTAAGAAGAAGAAAAATAAAGGAACTACAAATGTCTACTGTAGATGTGGCAAGGCCGGCCACTAGAAGAAGGATTGCAAGGTTCAGAATTCTAAACAAGTGAAGAAGAAGCCAAGTTAAGCATTTACTTCAGGTAAGTTCGTGATAGAGAGTTTCTCTACAATTCCCTATGAGTCTACTTGGGTATTAGATAATGGTTTTGGTACTCGTATCTATACTTCTATGCAAGGAATGCGGAATAGTAAGAGGCTTGCAAAGAGGGAAATGGACCTAAGAGTTTAAAATGGAGCATAGGTTGCTGCAATAGCTGTAGGGACATATAGCCTTTGTTTGCCTAGTGGCCATGTTTTAGTTTTGACCAATGGCTATTATATTCTTACTTTCACTAAGAATATTATTTCTATTGCACATTTAGCAATAGTAGGATTTGAAATTTTATTTTCAAATAATAAATGTCAAATTCAGCATGATAATATTCTTTATGCTTATGGAATATCTATGGATGGCATATACAATGTAGATACTAAAACTGAAATTCTAAATATGAATATTGTTAAGAAATCAAGATTTGATAATGAGAAATCCTCATACTTATGGCATTGTTGTCTAGGTGACTCGCTTAACTAAGTTACACAAATGTGGAGACTTAGGCCCAATGGAATGGGAATCCTATGGTGCCTGCAAACCTTGTTTAAAAGGGAAGATGACTATGAAACCTTTCAAAGGAAAGGGTCAGTATGCCACTAGTACTTTGGAAATAATAAATTTTTATGTATGTGGTCCAATGAGTGTTAAGACACATGAGGGTTTCGTCTACCTCATAACCTTTATTGACGATTACTTGTGATATGGTTATTTGTACCTTATGAGGCACAAGTCTAAAAGTTTTGATAGATTCAAAGAATTTAAAACTTAAGTAGAGGAACAGCTTGGGAAAAGTATCAAGACCCTTCGATTTGATAGAGACAATGAATACTTAAGCCATGAGTTTTAAGATTATTTAAGTGATAATGGTATTTTATCCTAGTGGACACCTCCTTATACACATCAACATAATGGAGTGTCAGAAAGGAAAAATCGAATACTGCTTGATATGGTTCAGTCCATGATGAGCAAAGTAGAACTCAATAGATCCTTTTAGGGTTATGCACTTGAGAGCCTCTAAATTAGTTGATCAAACTCCATACGTGTTATGGTATGGTAAGAAACCCGCTCTTTTGCACCTGAGAGTTTGGGGATGTCCTTCATATGTAAAGAAGATAAGTTCAGATAAGCTGGGTGCTAAGTCAGATAGATGTCTGTTTGTAGGTTACCTTAAGGAGACTATAGGGTATACCTTTTATGACCCCTATTTGCCACTTTTCTACAGATAAGTTTAATAACTTGTTTGCAAGATTTGGCTACACTCATTTCGAAAGGCTTATCCTTAATAATAGTGCCAAAAACTTGTTCACGTAAAATACAGGTGTTGTCAGTACCAGTTAACAAATAGAAAAATGATGATAACTGCAAGTATACAGTTGCGATATAGTTTTAAAAGATATCGAACCCACAGGGAAGGAACCATGTCTAAAGATCAACAAGGGAAAATAGAGTAAATAAAATAAAAATAGATTGGAGGTTTTGGATAGGAAGATTAGAATAAAAAATGAGTAAATATAGATGTGGAAGACTAAAGAATCTAAATATAGAGATTTTCCCTATGAACAAGTATAGCAGAGAAAACATGCAAGTTCAACAAAGATGTTACGATTCACTAAACTAATCTAACAAAATAGGTTCAAAACACTCAAATATTCAATGATTCACCGCAGAGCAACCCCTGAAATAACTTTTCTAAACCTAGCGCAAATGAATTAAGACAATTATATAAACCTAGACAACATCAATACTATGCTTAGTACGGGTCGCTCTCACATAGCTACATTTAGCAAGTTACCATTCAAAAAATGTTGGCTCACTAAACAGTGTTATATCACAGATCCAGTGATTATACACGATATTTTTATCCCCAAAACTACTCTTAAAATTAACTCCAATTCATATAACTTGATTAATATAAAAGACTTAGCACGAAATATGCATTATGACACATAGACATATCATAAACTTCAAAATAGAAAGTATAAGCAGAAAGCAAAGTAAAGTTGTAAGGTATGCAAGTGAAAGCTAAAGATGATCAAACTATGTCCACACTTTCATGGGAGTCCTCAATTCCCCACAATTCCTGTATCTGCATTGAATTCGGTCTCGGCCTGTACAGAACCTCCACTAGGATGATATTCTTTGAGAATATTGAACAAACAAATATTGAAGAACAAAACCTTGTATTGATAAGTGATTTGAAAGTACACTTATACAACAATCGCTCAAGAATATAGAGAAATCTAGTGATCGAAACAAGGATTCGAATCACTTAAACATTTTCTCCATAACACTTATGAACGTAGCAAAACTAGATATTTATTCTCTATCTATACACTATGCACTATCTTTCATCCATTTTTTCTTCACGAAATTACTGAGGTTTGGAGCCCTATTTATAGAGTTCGAAGGGTTGCATCTATCCAAACAAAGAGTCGTGTCCATTGGTGAATGATTGCATCTCTTCATTGTGATTGGTTGAGAAGCTTTGATATAATCCACAATGGATAGGAACCTTTTCATGATTGGTTGACTTCTAATAAGTGTCTTATCATTGGTAGTTGATGGTGGTTGATTATGCTTATCTGGTGGTTGGTATTTAAGAAGATAAAATAAGAAAACCATCCAAGTCGCGACCGCGATATATAAGTTGTGACCATGAATCTTTGATTGTCAAAATTCTATTCTGAAGAAGAATAGGTTGCAACCGTGAATGGTTGTCACGACCATGAATTGCATTTTTCTTCAGAATTCTCCTTGTGATGACTTCACCGATCTTTTACAGCTTCGATCCTAAGCCAAAGCTTTAAGTTCCACGCATCTTTTTGCACCTTTTTCACTCTTGTTTTGATAGAATTCCACTTTTGATCATTTTACTCCCAAGATTTACCTAGTATCTGTATTTGCATCCAAAACAACTACATACCAGTGAAATCTTTTATATGAAGTATAAAAATGACTTAAATTATAATGTTTTGTGTGTAAAATTAATATGATAATAAGTGTAATTATACACTTATCATAGATTTATCAAGCTGAGTGCATACATGTTTTATAAAGTTTGTAGTATTTTGTTCAATCTCACAATTCACTTTGATCTTTGCCAATGAAAGGGACAAATGTTGTTTTGTAGTTTTATTGGCTATATAATGGGAGACTTAGGTTTGAGAGAGTGTTACTCTAGCCTAAGATTTGTAATTGTTTTACTCTCAAATCCCTAATTTCTCTCTATTCAAAAGTTTCAACTGTAAATGGCGTCTCAAAATCAATGAAGCTATCTCAATCAATATCAGTTCACCTTAAAGGAAAAAACACAAAAGAATATGTTCATCAATACTAGTGGAGGAACAGAGAAAGTGATTCTTCCCCAAGGTATCATGTTTATCCTAATTAAATGGGGTATAACAAACATAGAATTTGGGTCAATATATGAAGTGGATTACAATAGCTTGCTCTAAAATGAGTACTTGAAGAACTTAATCAAGGTGCAGAACTTAAGGAATTTCCTCTACCTTGAAGGTCTTGCAATCAAGATAGTAATGAAGAGCTTCTACACCATCTTGTATACAAAAGAGGGTTTCCTGATATTTTAAAGCCCTATTTATGGAGTTCAAAGGGTTACATCAATCCAAAGGAAGAGTCGTATCCATTGGTGAATGATTGCATCTTTCCATTGTGATTGGTTGAGAAGCTTTGATATAATCCACAATGGATAGGCACCTTTTCATGATTGGTTGACTTCTAATAGATGTCTGTTCGTTGGTAGTTGATGGTGGTTGATCATGCTTATCTAGCGGTTGGTAGTTAAGAAGATAATACCAGAAAACCGTCTAAGTCGCGACTGCAGGATACAAGTTACGACCGTGAATCTTTAATTGGCAGACTTCTATTTCTGAAGTAAACAAGTCACGACCGTGAATGATTGTCACGACTGTGAATTTAGTTTTACTCAGAATTCTTCTTGCAACTTCACCGATCTTCGATAGCTTTGATCCTAAGCCAAATCTTTAAGTTCCACGCATCTTTTCGCACCTTTTTCACTATTTTTCCATAAAATTCCACTTTAGATCATTTTACTCCCAAGATTTACCTAGTATCTACATTTGCATAAAAAACAACTACATACCACGTGAAATCTTTTATATGAAGTGTAAAAATGACTTAAAATATAGTGTTAAATGTATAAAATTAATATGATAATAAGTGTAATTATACACTTATCATTTGATATGTAGGAAGGTGTTGCTTTGTTAGAACCTTTTCTTTTGGGAAGGTCTGTTGAAGAAACTTCAAGTTGCAATCGAGGTGACCTATCAATTTGTACAAGATCTTCATGACGTTGATTATTAAAGTTCAAGTTGTTATTAGGTTTCTCAATCAACATATTATATTTTCCACCTGTAATATAAATATTATCATGAAAATTCTTGTTAAAATAATCAACAACCATACCATTTCCTTTGCATTCTTAAATGGAGCTGGTTATAATATCACTTGGGAAGACCTTCTAATCATCCATTGAAATCACTAGTTCTAGTTAGTTGCCCAATCTTGGTCTCCAAGCTTTGAATTTATTCTTTTTTTGCTTCATAAACTCCATCATCATCTCTTTTAAGGAAGGTCTCATTAGTTCATCTAAAGGGGAAACCTCCTAGAAGGAATATTGAGGTTGCTGAAATGGTTGTAAGGTTGTTGGGATGAAAATTGGGGTTCTTAATATTCATGGATGTTAAATTGAGGTTGGGGGTAAATACTATGGGAAGGCATTTGAGATTGTTGGGTTAGAAAAGAAGGTTGTCGAAATAATGGTTGAGGTTACCTTGAAAGACTTTTCACTTGCTTGTAAAATTCCTCGTTCTCCTCTAAAAGTTGTTGGACAACCTTAGATTCTGTAAAATGCAAGCTCTTCTTAAATTCCACTCATATGTTATGTTCACCATTTTCTCGATTAGGGTGTAGATCTCGTTGGGTTCTAGGTCTTCTAGGTAACCATTAGCAAGGGTTTCAAGTCAAAATTTATGCTCATATGTTATCCCATTGTAAAAGATTTGCATTTGCATCCACAAAGGTAAATCGTGGTTTGGAACCCTTCTTAGTAACTCTTTGAATCTCTCCCCAAGCTTACTAGAAGGACTCCTCATCAGATTGTGAAATCCTAGAGATCTCATTTCTGAGACACACAACTTTAGATTGTGGAAAATATTTCATCATGAAAGTCTCTACCAGCTGATTCCAAGTTGTGATTGGACATGGTTTCCACGATTTAAACCAAGATCTTGCTTTATCCTGCAATGAGAAAGGAAACAATTTTAACGTAACAACTTCATAAGAAACACCACAAGTAGATTTAAAAAGATTGCAAATGTCAAGAGAACCATAAAGATTGTCATTTTGATCCTCATTAGACAATCCTTTGAATTGAACAAGTTCTTACACCAATCTAATCATGGAATGTTTAATTTCAACAATATCTTCCCCCTCTTCTAGTATCACAATGCAAGATATATGTTCCATTGAAGAAGGTATTCCGTACTCCTTAAGTTTCTTCCTAGGCAGGAAGTCTTTGCAATCTGCCATCAGGAAAGTCTTCACTCATCTAACTTGATGTTTTTCTTGCTCACGAGAATATTAGAAGGTCTATCAACATTCTGCCTTTTTCATCAAGTATTCTAGAACAAAACAACTGCACAAGCTAGATAAACAAAGTAAAACTCACTAATCTACAGTTAAATTAATCAAACTATTTAAGCGTTGTCCCCGGCAATAGCGCCAAAAACTTATTGTTACGAAAAGGTATGGCTAACAAGTGCATTAGGGTCAAATTATAAAGTGGCAAGAACAAGGTCATATCCTACATGGAGCAATTAAATAGTATGAATGTTTCCCTGTTAGATAGGTTCAGAAAGGTCTTCTATCATGCCGAAGGTTTGGTTGTTTGTTTAGAATACAATAAACTAAAAGCAATAAAAATAAAGAAAATGTTTCAACAATAAAGAAAAGCATAAGCTTCACCTACCCACATACAGTGTAAGATTTTCCTCCATGCAATACATAAATTTACTTGACTACGCACATAGATCCAAGGTCTCTTAACCATATTTTTCCAAGCTTACCCCTCGGTTTCACTTGGTTTCTAAGAATACTAATTTAAGTCTCCCCTAGGTACTTATTAAATTAGTAATCATGCATTAAGTTCAGTTAAGCATTTAAACAAGTTAAAACCCTTAGCATGCAACTTATCTCCTCTTGGTAGAAGGGTGTTCTCCCCCTCAATCTCAAGGTATATAGTGTGTGTTTGTGATCGAACTATAACAAATCTACCCTAGGTAGTTATTGCTATAGTCTAGTATGACAACAAATATCCCCAGGGTACTTATCATTATCAACAGAAAATTACTCTTCAAACACACTATCAATCAATAATATCAAATAAAGAGTAATTTCTATGCTAGAGAGAAGTTCTTTATGCTGCCTGCTTATGCTAGGCTCGGTTTGCAAGATAATTGCTCACTCACAATAAAGAAAATATTAGACTCCATTAAAAACTAAGAATTTACAGAAGTTTGTAAGAAGAAAATGAAACAAATCTATGGCCTTTCAGTCTATGGCCTAACACTAAGCTAACTCTCCTCTCTTTTTAATTAGTTGATAGAAGAGGGTATAAATACCCAACAAATACTTGAATAAAAACGAAAGAGGAATAATAAAAAAATCCTAAAAGATATCAAACTCCTATTTAGTATTAGCTTAATGATAAATACCAATTTTATAGAAAAGGAAAATCTAACTAAAACTTGTCCTCTAAGTTGATGGAAATCTTGCAAATCTTTTGAGTAAATCCCTCTATTATCTCCTCATTGGTGTGCACTTATAAGCCCTTAAGACTTCCTAATCAATTAGGATTCTTTCCCTTTTTTTCTTTTTCTTTTTCTCCAATTTTCCTATTTAGGTCTTTCTACTCTAAATGACTTCTGGAATCCGACCGAAACCTAAAAATACACCAAAACATGATAAAAACTGATATTTTATATAATAATTAAGCACATAAATGCATGATTTAATACTACTATTTTCCACCTATCAGAATGCACAAGCTCTTAGAAAATTCTGAGGTGGAGTACAAGAATCTTCTCCTTAAGATGTATTGTATGGAGGAGTGCTGTGACATTGAGCTAGCGGAGGCCTGCGTCAAGGAATAAGTGGTGAGGATAGAGGCGTGACTGCTATAGAAGACACACACCCAGAATTTTGGAGTTTTGGCATGATCAAAATAACAATAAGGCTACAAATCTTGAAGCCTTGCAGGCCAAGCTCGACCACCATACTATGAGGTGGAAGGCTAAGGTGCAGGAAGAGAGCTTGTAAGTATTAATGTCCAAGGGTAATCTACTTATCAGGGTAAAACTTGCTCAACTATGTAGTATTCCATGTCCTTGATAGCACTTTTCCTCCCATAATAGAGAGCTTGTACGTATTCTGGTTGATCTTTCCAATGATGCGCATCAGTTCTTCCCACTTAATGCCAAATTTTCCTTTTCCTTCTCACACTTGGGAGAGTCTCATTTCTCTTAGGTTGAGATCATTAACCTAAAAAGACCTAGGCTTCACTATCTTATTATTAAGATTAGCTATTTGTTTCTTATATTCAGCCATGGCAACTGCACACTCTCTTCGCTACTCTACGCTATCTAATTTATGGTGTAGAAGGTCGTCGTTGGAGGCATCCTCAACATGATGAGTGACCTTGGAGCTTAGGGAACCTAACTATATCAAGATCACAGATTCGATCCAATAGGTGAGGAGGAAAGGCATCTCGTAGGTGGTGGTGTCAGGGGTAGTCTTATAGGCCTATAGCACATTATTCAATTATTTAAGACAAGATGACCCTTTCTTATAAACTCTAGTATGCAATATGTCTAATATGGTACCATTTGTGTTTGTGTCCTCTATCATCCCATTTATCTAAGGGTGAGAGACATTGGAAAAGCAAAGCTTGGCTTTAAAGTTTTGCAATAGGTTTTGAATGTTTTGCAATTGAACCGAGTTTCATTGTTAACGATGATGGTGTGCGGCATGCCATATCCTGACAAGATATTTTTAGTAAATAAGGCAGTGATCTTTTTAGACCTAATCTTGGCTAGGGTGGCTTCCACCCATTGTGAGAAATGGTATCCTCTATGAGTACCCACTTTTTTATCCTACTGCACAAGGGAGGGGGCTGATGAGGTCCTTGATCACAAGATTTTGACTATACTCATTCCGATAGGCTTATGTTCGGTAACGATGCCAAAAACCTTGTTCCCAAATTTTCTACTAATAAGATAAAAGTTCTAAATATGAAATGGTGTTGTCAATACCGCTTATAATATAGAAAAATGATGACCACTACAAGTACACAGTTACGATGTAGTTTTAAAAGATATCGATTCCATAGGGAAGGAATTTGCTTCTAAGGACTAACTATAGTTATGGAACAAAGGAAATAAGATAATTTGTATTTGAGGATTTGGATGGTAGATTGATGAATAGACAGATGCATGAACAGATTAGAGAACATGTAAACTATATAGATATTTCCTAAGAACAAGTATATTAGAGAAAAACATGCAAAATCATCAAGAAGATTTCATATACTGGATAACTTCAACAAACACAGTTCTAGATGCTCAAATATTCAATAATTCACCATAGAGCAGCACATGAAAGGACTTTTCTAGATCTAGGGTAAACGAATTATGACACTTATAAAAACCTGGATAACAATATTACTATGGTTAGTATGGGTCACTCTCACATAACCATATTTAGCAAGTTACCACTCCAAAAATGCTGGCTCACTAAACAACATTATAATCACAGATCTAGTGATTATACACAATCTTGTTAACCCCAAAATCACTCTTAAAGTTAACTCAAAAGCATATAACTTGATTAATATAAATGACGCAAGATGAAATACTCGTTATGACACATATACATATCATAAACTTTGAAATAGAAAGTATAAGTAGAAAACAAAGTAAAGTTGTAAGGTATACAAGTGAAAGCTAAAGTTGATAAAACCGTATCCACTCTTTGATGGGAGTCGTCAATTCGCGTAATTCCTGCATCTACTTTGAATTCTGTCTCGACTCGTACATAACATCTGCGAAGATGCTATTCTTTGTGAATATCAAACTAATGAATGTTGAAGAATGAAAACTTTTTTTCATAAGTACTTTCCAATTACACTCATACAACAATCGCTCGAATTTATGGAGAAATCTTGTGATCGAAACAAGAATCGAATCACTTATACATTTTTCTCACTAACACTTGGAATTAGCGAAATTTATACAATTTTCACTTTCTATCATACACGCACAATACTATACATTACTCACCATGCATGTCACCATATCCCATGAAATTGGTTGGATGTGAACCCCATTTATAGAGTGTGAAGGGTTGCGTCTATTCAAATGAAGAGTCATGTCCATTGGCGAAGAGTAGCATCACTTCAATGACAGTGGATGAAAAATTTTATCCTTATCCACAATGGAAAGGCACCTTTTATGATTGTTCTACTTCCAAAATGTGTCTTTTCATCTGGTAGTTGATGGTGGTTGATTGAGGTTGATCGTTCTTATCTGGTGGTTGGTAGTTGAGAAGAGATAACCAATAATCGTCACAAGTCACGATCGTGAATTACATTTCGTGATCATGAACAATGGTTTGCAACTTTCTATTTATGAGGGTGACAAGTCACAACCGTGAATGGGTGTCACATTCATGAATAATGCTTTTCTTCATAATTCTTCTTTGCAACTTTACCAATCTTTGACAACTTCGATCCAAAGCCATTTCCTTATGTTCCACGCATGTTTTGCACCTTTTTCACTCTCTCTATATAGAATTCCATCTTTGATCATTTTACTCTCAAGATTCACCTAGTTTCTGCACTTGTATAAAAATCAACTACATACCACGTTAAATCTTTTAAATGAAGCAAAAAATTACTCAAAACCATATCATTTTATAAGTAAAAATATCATGATAATAAGTGTAATTATACACTTATCAGTCCACCCCAACATTGAGAATGACCAAGCAAACTAGATGATAGTTCATGAGGTGGGCGACACGTTGTTGTTCTTTGTATAGGCCTGACAGAAGAGACATGCATGCACTAGCTTTTTAGCATCCATTCCATAGTGGGCTAGTAAAATCCAATAAGCTTTTTCCTTTCGCACCATCATATATTTTTTCTCATGTATCCAACACAGCCCCTTCTGGATCTCATGGAGGATATAATCCATGGTTACTTTGTTCATGCACCGTAGCCAAGGGTCCACCATAGACTTCATAAATAAAGATTCACCTATGATCGCATAATGGAAGGATTTTTAGATAACATTCAATGCCTTGGCTTCATTTTCGAGCAACGTCCCTGCCTTCAAATACACCCATGTTTTTGTGTATTATTCATCTTGACTCTCTAATAACAACGCTTTGAGCCTTTGAAGCTTTGGTGAGGAGGTAACTTGTATGGGGCCCGACATAGTGACTGCTTCGTTGCTAGAGGTGCCCTTTACAAGTAAGTATACATCAGCATTGATTGCACGTGAAATATGTGTGATCGTGATTTTAGTTCATGCCCCCTTAATTTTTTCAAGAAGCGCTTCGCTTGGTCTAAATATTGCTTCATCAACTAGTCTATGACATTATACTTCCTTTCAAATTACTTGACAAACAACATTGAATTGCTATAAACATGTACTTTTCCTACTCAATGGCTTCCAAGATTTCAGGCCAAGTAATAATGCTTCATATTTAAAATTGTTTTTAGAAAGCAGGAAAATTGAGCCTACATGCCTGCCAAATTTCAATTCCCATCAATCCTTGCACTAGGATACCGATGCCAGCCCCCTCATTGTTTGAGCTATCATTAATGTACGTCTTCAACTTAGCCTTGGGTTTTCCATGCTCGACATCAAGGGGAGCCTCTTGGAGGAAATTGACAAGCACTTAGGCCTTCATAACGCTCCTTGGCTCAAAATGATGGTCAAGTTCTAATAGTTTAATGGACCATTCAGCCAAGTGCCTTGAGATTTCTAGCCTTTGCAATGATTTCATGTGAGGAGAGTTAGTGTACACTCTAATTTTATGGCTTTAGAAGTAATGGTGCCATTGCTAAGAGGAGATAACTACCGCATACGCTAGCTTTTTAAGGCGATTGTAGTGCATCTTGGCATCCCTAAGAACTATTCTTATATAGTGGAAATTGTTCACTCCCTTCCTCTTGTATAAATACCATGCCCATACATTCATCCAGTATACTAAGACATAAATATAAGGGCTCACCTTTGATGGGCCTAGTTAAAAGTGAAGCCAAGGTCAAAAAATTATTCAACTATTGCAGGGCCTTACTCCAATCCTTTCCACATATGAACTTCTTATTCTTCAAGGCTTTATAAAAGGGAAGGCATTGGTGAGCGTGATAAGAGATAAACTACCTATGAACAGACGATGTTCAACTCGTGTAATCGCAACGAGGCGCTGACCCCGTGAGATGGGGTTTGGAATTTTCGTAAAGAAAACTTTAGCTTGAATGAAAATGGATTTCAAGTTTTAATCTTTGTAAACTTACCAAAATTAAAAATCTTTGTAAAAAGAAAGGAGATAAGTATTCCAAATGGGTGGAAATACTTACCAACCTTCACTATATTCTATTGAAAGTTAGAACTTAATGATAGTTGTAAAAGAAACAATAAACTTCAAAGTTTGCATACGTTCTCTACATAACTCAAGTTTTTCTAAAAAAAGAACTAAACTTCAAGCTCGCCTAATGAATCCCAAATGCACCAAGTTCATGCCCTTTTCATGAACTTACACTCACCAAATTGAAACTTTAAGTAATTATGAGCTCAAAGTCTCAACTTAGATTCAAGAATACTCAAGAACACTTCAAACTCAAACTTTGAACTTTGAACTCTCTCTCTTGCACTATTTACACGAAATTGAGCTCCTCTTTCTCTCTAAAACTCCGCTCTATCTTTAAAGAGCTCCCTTCAATCCAAAGTCAACTTAGATTAGCTTTAGGCCATGCTTCATTTTATGCCTTTTGGCTTTTGTCAATCTAAATGCACATGTTGGATTGAAATTGTCTTAGGTAAGGTGTGAGGGTGTGTTGTTGTAGGAAAAATCTGAGCATGTGGGAAAAGATTGCCTTTTTGGATGAAAATTGTAGAAAGTGCAAGTTTGGTTCTACTGTTATTGTGATATCATTAACGACATTAGCAATGTCATTAACAATATCAGACATGTCGTTAATGCCATGGCATTTTAGCCGTGGGCTTTTTGAGCTAAAAGCTATTCTAAGGAAGGGTTAAGGCCCAAAGAAATAAAGTAGGGTATGCTTAGTAAAGGTCACTCTCAGATAGCCATATTTAACAAGTTACCACTCCAAAAATGTTGGCTCATTAAATAGCATTACAATCAAAGATCCAGTGATTATACACAATCTTGTTAACATCAAAACATCTCTTAAAGACAACTTGAAAGCATAAAACTTCATTAATATAAGTGACACAAGATGAAATACTCGTTATGACACATAAACATATCATAAACTTCGAACTAAAAAGTATAAGTAGAAAACAAAGTAAAGTTGTATGGTGTGCAAGTGAAAGCTAAAGTTGATCAAACCGTATCCACTCTTTGATGGGAGTCATCAATTCC
>CATIWQ010019921.1:0-12911 GCA_949673415.1 Euphorbia schlechtendalii | reverse complement strand
AAAAAGCTACTCCAAAAGTTGATCTCGGGTTATTATATAGTAACAAGTGTGAGTTGATATCGGGTTATTATTTTTTGTGGAGGAAAGGTGTTAGCTGGAGTGAAACCAGAAGAAAAGAAAAAGTTTGTAAGCGAACTTCAGAAGGAAGAGAACATTGTAGCAATGGTCGGTGATGGAATCAACGATGCTGCGGCCTTAGCATCGGCACATGTAGGAATCTCAATGGGCGAAGGTGTTGGAGCTGCTAGTGAGGTGTCTTCTATTGTGCTCACTGGCAATAGGCTTTCCCAGGTAATTTTCGATAACATTCATTAATTTCGAGAGCCTTGCTTACATATACGAGGGATGAAAATTGCATACATTTTTGCCATATGCTGTCCCTTTTTTCTTGTCATTTAATCCATGCATAAAAAGATTCACAAATGTGCAACCTATTTCTGCCTGTATCGATTGTGAAAGTGGGCTGATAAATTGTTGCTTATGTTGCATGGAACTTTGATGGTGTAGAGCTTTTCCATGTTTTAAAAATATTTGTAATATGGAAACTCATAGGATTATAGGAAACATTTCGGTTCATATATCTATAATTTGAAAATTAATTGAACTGTTTTTTAGAAAAAAAAAATTGCAAATTAGATCTGCTCATTAGTTGTCTCTTACTCGACTCATCGTGATCACTTTGCATAAGATTTCTAATCTTTTTTATTTTCTAGATCATCTCCCGCTCTCAAAATGCAAAACTATTCTCCTTGTGTAACTCTCTAAGTAATCTTATTGTTTTAAAATGCATTCGTGCTTATATTATTAGATGGAAAGAAAAATTCTCACTCCATCCTGTATGTGACTCAAACCTAGGAACTCTGGCGGTCACAAATTCAGTCTTAACAACTAAACTATGGCGGTCACAAATTCAGTCTTAACAACTAAACTAAGACATTGGTCACAAGTTTTCGTCATAGTATGTATGTAGATATCAAATTAAAATGCACACGCTAGATTTCATAAATATAACCGTCTGTATTATTTACATCGTGTCCACTTTTCCTGTAATTTGAATACATATCATTATGTAACTTAAATTTGTCTGTTTTGCGGTCTGAATTGTCTGATTTACTTGTGTTACTTGTATCCAGCTGCTTGATGCATTGGAACTAAGCAGGCTCACCATGAAAACAGTGAAGCAAAACCTTTGGTGGGCTTTCGCTTACAACATCGTAAGTTTTGTACCCCTCGTCATCGCTTCATTTTCCTTCCTCTACATTCAATTACAGACAGCTCTAGGACTTTATTCATTGCTTTGTCATAGTTTTCATCCTCGTTCTGTAAGAAAATTAGTAGGCCAAATGCATCATCAGCTCCCTCAACTTGTCTCATTTCGCCTATTGCCCCCCGAACTTTGAAAAGGTCCCCGTAGCTCCAACTTTGCAAAAGTGCACCAATTTGCTCCCGCAATGCCACGTGTCGGCTTCTGACTGGAGTAAAAAATCAGAAAAAACGACATTTGGAAAGTTAAACCAAACCGAAGCTGGCATGTGGCGTTCAGGGGCAAACTGGTGCACTTTTGCTAAGTTGAGGGAGCCATGGGGATCTTTTCATAGTTTAAGGGGGCAGCAGGCGAAATGAGACAAGTTGAGGGAGCTAGTATATAAAAAAATTGAACATTTATTGTTTTGTTCTACACTAGCATTTGATCTTACAAAGCTTGTACATGTATCTGCAGATCGGAATTCCGATTGCAGCTGGTATGTTACTGCCAGTAACTGGGACTATGTTGACTCCATCGATTGCCGGAGCTCTCATGGGCTTAAGTTCTATCGGTGTTATGACAAATTCATTGCTTCTGAGACTCAGATTCTCCTCAAAGCAAAAATTAGCGTACGGAGCATCTCCGAGAACCACGATACTTTCGGGTACTGATCAACTTGTAGGTCAGAAAGATAAACTGAAGCAATCATATTATGATGGTAAATGGAGAGAAGCGCGATAAAAGTACCAGACCTCGAAAATGTTCTTAAGCCGGAAAATTTTGTCAAGATGGGGAAGAAGATATAAAACCTAACTTGATGGAAGGGGAAATTCTTGCTGATTGAATTATGTTTGTTCTTTTTCTTGTAAATCAACATTTTATGCAGAAAATAAAGTAACAAACATCAATGCCTCATTTTCAAGATCACAAGTTGCATGTTCAATAGTGAGATTGTTTCATTTTAATCAATTCGAGTTTAAATAGATTACGGCACAATAGAACTTCAAATTTTACCTGTTTAGGATCCTAGATTGCAAAATTTAAATGCTATACGAAACAAAAATTTTTAACATATATCATGATTAATACGTAATAACAACCTCTGCAATGTTAAATTGCAAGACCTGTAACAATTTTTTTAAAAAAAACCAACAGGATTTCAAACAAATGGTATGCTTCCACTGTAGGAAAGAACAAAGCACAAAGAACTGCATAAAATGGAAAAACAAGTGCATTTTCTGTTCTGAGTTAATTCTTTACGACAAAACAAAAAAATCATTCACATCAAATGTTAATTACAAGGGCTGTCCGAAACAGTAAAATCAATTTTTATATCAGGAGGCAACGCAAAAGACTACAAAACTTTCAGGTTTCCAAGTGTGAACTGTTAGAGGAAGTCAACCCCTACAAATGCCCGGGCTTCCGAAAAATAGTTTTGACCATTTTGGGTAAACTCTTGTGCTTCAAATCGGGAAAATAGATATTCGTCCATCAAACCAACACCGAAAACCCCCCAAATTAAAAAAAATCGCATTATTCCGGTCGAAAAATCACCTGTCAAACCATGTACGTCATGCCGACCTGCATAAGATGCGAGTGAGGAACGCTCAAATTCGCGATTCCTCTTCGGCAGTTTTTTCTCAGAAACGCGTAGAAGTAGTTAATAACTAACTTCTTTATAAACCACGAATCCTTCCTCGCTCTAATATCTCCGTGACCTAGAAGATAAACGACCCCCGATTCCTTAGCCTTGCGAATAAACGACAACTCCCTCTCGAGGCTTTGCTCAGTGTCATAAGTTTCCGACTTTATGTCCTCCGAAGTGCTCGCTTCGGAGATCGGCTTGCCCGAGTCCTTGAAATCGGATAGGAGGGGCACGCCGAGTGAGAAAGAACTCCCATTCGGGGCTATTAGGAGCCTCGTATTGGAGGACTCGTCCTCGGAGTCGTCCACGTCATCGTCCCCGTCGCTCTCTAACGAGCGTTCCTGGGCTTCTCGGCGGATGAACTTCTCAAGGCTCTCGATTAGTAGTTGTTCGAATGTTTGGTGATTCTCTTTTCGGACATCCTTGTACCCGTACCTGTAGGAAATAGAATCCGACAATACATATGAAGATTGAAGAATATAAATAACTAAAAGCAAGTTATCATGCATAGTTCTTATTTTCATAAGTTCTCCTAAAAAGATGGTCAAATGCATCGTTAGTTCCATCAACATGTCAGCTTCTTATTGAAGAGAAAAAAATCTGAAAAATTGCATTTTTAAAAAGTCAAACCTACCGAGTGTTGATACGTGGCATTCAGGGGGCAAACTAGTGCACTTTTGGCAAGTTGAGGGAGCTATAGGAACCTTTTAAGGTTCAAGGGGGGAGTAAGTGAAATGAGATATGTTGAGTGAGCAAATGATGCATGTACCTAATCAGATTATTTAGTACCTTTCGAATTACAGGCTTGTTTGGCATTGCTTTCAGAGCTGGTATCATGAAAAGCTCGACTTGCAAACTATCAATAGAACAACATAATTTGACATTGGACAAAAGGTTTATACTCTTATCATACATCAATTAGGAACTGTTTGCTATTATTTTCCAGAGCTTTTCACAGCAGCAGCTTGGAAAAGCTTGAAAATGGAACTTTAAGAAAAAGCAGCCTGGGAAAGAAATCTCATACTGACCCTCAATTTTTGAGAGGTAATAAAGGTCATCACATCAAATGTCACTATTTGGGTAGCATATGTAAATCGAACTAATATTTCAAAGCTTCAATTTGCTTGTCACTCTTAGAAAAATTGCATCATTAAAAAGTCAAACCAACCAGAGGCTGACACGTGGCATTCAAAGTTCAAGGGGGCAGTAGGCAAAATGGGCCAAGTTGAGGGAGTTGATGATGCATTTACATGATAAAATCATTTAGTGCCTTTATGATCATCTATATTTTTGAGAGCTCAGGTCGTCACATTAAATGTCACTATTTGGGTAGCATATGTAAATCGACCTAATATTTTGGAGCTTCAATTTGCTAAAGTCACTCATAAAATCTGTCTGACATATCATAACATCTAATAAAATGCATGTACCATGCCCCTGAAATGGATGGCAATGGACCGGATCTTAATCCGATATGGATCCAAATTTCATCATTTTTCCACCATTTCGAATCATCATTTTTCAACCATTTCGAAATGGCAGAAACATGACGAAATTTGAATCCATATCGGATCAAGATCTGGTCCATTGTCATTCGTAACCTGAATACAGATTTACACTTTCAGGATTCAATTAAATTGGTTTCGTATGTTCGGACATGGGGAGATATAGGTCGTCTTGGGGACAAAGTTGTCATATCATATGGAGCTAATTAAAGACTGCAAGGGAAAGATAATTAAAACTTCAGGAGTACCCATTTGCAGAATAAACAAGTTACCTGGCAATACACCGAAAAATGTGGTAGCCTTTAGGACAAACACGGCGAAAAAGGAACCTTTCACTTTGCGGCACAACTGGAACTGGAACATACTTAATGCTTACAAATATTATCATGGAGTGGATTGCTGGGAGAGTGGTCAAGAAATGGCCGAAAATCGCCGGCACTCCCTTCACTAGCTCATTATAAAGCAACCCAATTCCTGGGGCTCTGATAGTCCCGAGATTGGGGCCCAATTCCCGCATCAAATCCATCGAAAGCTTTTGTGTAACTTCGGTTTCGTACTTCAGTTTGCTCCCATAGTTCCAAATGTACATTATAAAGAACATTATCGCGGCGAAAACCAAAATAATCCAACTTCCATCGATCACAGAGGCCAAAACTGAAGATAGAAAAACCAATTCTATCCCGAGGAAAATAACTGCAAAAGTCAGGACGATAATGATGTTAATCTGCCATATAAGAAGCATCACAAGAGTAACTAAAATCGTTGTCATCATCATTACTCCAATCTCAGCAATACCTGTAAAAACCAGTCAACATCAGAATTGCCAACTGTCAATTAAGAATAATCTCTAATCGAAGAATATGCAAGACAGCCATTTTCATTCACATCAAATATACCTAATATAGTTGTACGAAAAATTTAAAAAAATAGAACAATTTTTTATCAGCTTGGAAGTTTAAAAAATTCAACTATATTAAGGAAACAAGAGTTACCATATGCATTTCCCATCTCAGTAGCGCTTGAGATTAAGCAGACGAAAAGCACGCAGACAACTAGCAAAAACCAGTTTATAACGGGAATATAGATCTGACCCATGAACTTTCGAGAAGTATGAATGATTTTGAGTCGGGGAAAACATCCAAGAGCGGTTGATTGTTTTATGCAAGAAAAAGTTGCGGTAGTCATTGCTCGGCTGGCAATTAATGCAGCTATATTAGCAATAAGAAACACAATCCAGAAAGCATCATCTACAAGCAGAGCAACAACAGAATTAACACATAAATAATCCAAACCATAAAAAATTGAACACTGAAGTTTCAATATCTGGGAAAAGAGAGTGCATGATAGAATAGTGATTAGCATTATACTGATAATGGAATTACCATTTGTAAGCAATTAAGAAAGCATCTTACTTGGAATTGATGAAAAAAATGCTTGTTTAGCCAAATCTTCTGTATGGTGATCCATCAAGTATGCAGCTTGACCCAAATAACCCAACAGAAGGCAAGGTAATACGAGAAATACAAAAGTGAGCTGCAAATGACCACTATTAAATAAATCAGAAATCTAAAATAATCAAATGAGAATAAAAGCTCATTATGTTATCTGATTTTGACATTATGAAATAAAAAAATCATAAAAAAAAAAGCACATGTGTGAAATAATAAGAAACTTGCAAATTCTTTACAGGAAAGTTGTGAATTTTCTTCCTACCTGGATTGATCTAACAGAGAAGTAGCAAAGATCAGCGAACATTGCCTCAGACCCTATTAAGAAAAAAGAAAAAGTAAAATCAGAATCCAAAATGAAAGTGCAAGTGTGCAGCACTAAGATACCGAAATCTACCAACAAAAATTCCATCAGCACCAAAAACAAAATATATTTTATACAAATGCAGTACATCTTAATTCTACAATGATGAATATTTCATCATTATCGGTGCAACCACGGAACAGTGAGAGTGTCCAGCTTTATGGAACCAAACATTAGATTGTCAGGCTGGACACTACCTGGAACTCAATATTCTAAATTGGTTCAAATCCCCAACAGCCACGAAAGCATTTCAGATCCCTTGTTTTACGACTTTATCACCTTAAATCCAACACTTCATAACCAAGAAACAAAATCATAGCAGATGATCCTAAAAAATTCAAACTTTATGTCCTCTAAATAAATTTTATGTGCTTGGTTGGATTGGTCCGCCGAAAGCCAAGGTTCGAATTCTTCACTATTGGTTTAGTTAAACCGAAAATGTTTGTTGTTCAGCATATATATAATATTAACCTTTTCCATATCCATTATTACAGCATTCATGAAAAAAAAAAAGCTCAGATTGAATTCAGGGCTCTTGAAGAAACAATGTTCAATTTGAACACCATTTGAGTCTTTGTCTAGGGAGAAAGCCAGTGTAGATAAACAAGTCCAGTTAATTCCATTGAGTTATGTTTAGCCCAAAACTTATGGAACTTACAGGGTTTTACCAATTATTTATTCTAACCTTGGCTTCAGTAACAAGAATCTGTTGTCAACAAATAACACGCACTGCGAGAATTCCAATAGTTATCTTATCCTTGAGAGACAGTCTTATCCTTGAGAGACAGGAACAAATCAATATGCACACATTAGCTAGGAACACATCCAACCCGGTATCCCCCACAATATAATAGCAGAAACTATATCCAAAGTGGGAAGTCTGGGAACAACAGTCAAAACACTAAAATACAGAAGCAAACTCTGATATAATTATAAAACGATAGGTGCATTGTGCATCACTTCAGAACCAAAGATCTCCACTCAAACAGAAGCTAAACTTCCCAAGTGCTAACCACTAGCAGGTTCGGTCTCAAATGTGTATGGACTATATAACCAAGCTTTCCTTCATCTAATGCCCCATTGCCACCAAGATACAAAATACGACCCAGCAACAAAAGAAAGTAGCCCAAACGTTTTATATCCCTTAGATTGTTGAAAAGGAATCGAAATGACAGAACTTGTTCTATTCAGCACCTAAATCATAATCAATTCAGACTTTATCCATGTAGAAGCCATCAGTCTCTTTATCTACTACTGCACTAAAATATTTGGATATCTTGAAATTTCCGATCATTACATAGAGAAGTTCACAAAGATTTCATGATTTGTTGCTGAAACTATCCAATACCAAGATCACAGACAGATCAAATCAATATATCAATATCGACCCAACAACTAAATTCTTAGCTTCCTAAGTGTAATTTTAATTTTCTGCATATCTCAAAGAACGAATAAACAAAACAAAAACATATATGAGGAATCTAATTAACATCAATACCAGAAACTGGACATGTTTCCATGCATGCCTTTAGTGAAACTCACAAAGCATGACAACAGAACTACCAGACTTTATTTAATCAAGATGACAAATGCATCAGTCATATTCATTATGCTACCCCGCCTTAGAAACACTGCTTATTCTCCACCAGCCATTAACCACTCAATCAACATAATGATTAACATTCTATCCACACCACAAAACTCGGCCTATCAACAGAGACTACTGTTAAATGCTGGTGTACCGTGTAATCAACTAGAAAGATAGTTCTTAAAGATAAACGGAACAATAGCACCATACCAAAAACCAGGACACATATTATATTACAAAAAGTGCAGTTCCTATTAGTCTCTTACCTGCCACGCATAGAAGGCAACCACCCAGTGCATGCCAAGCCTTGCTAGAATTTCGCTTGAAGAAGTAATAGATGTGAACAGGATTAAATGCCTTCAAGACATTGCTGTCATATCTGACAAGGTTATAAATTCCTATACCCGCCAGAGAACAAAACCATATAAATAGAGCAGGACCCACAGCAAGCCCCACTTTACTTGTTCCATACTTTTGTACACTGAACAAAATTACAAGAAAGGCAACTGAAATCATCATCACTTGTTCTGCACCAAAATACGAAAATTGCAACAGTAATTAGTTTCACAATACACATGATTGAAAATTAAATTTTTTAAATAGCAATTACATTCTGATTTCAGATGAAAAAAATTATATTAGAAATGCAACATTTAGCTAGTTGGCTTCTCTCATGGATCTTATTGGCCATATATCATCAAGCATAACATGTCACTGTATGCAGAACCTAATCCAAATGGCCATCCAACAGGTAAAAAGAACATAAAACCAAAAAATTACTGAGGTCAACTAATTTGACACTTAAGCAACATACAATACGAGTAACCATACAATGGAAAAACAATGTCTTGTTTCTTTTTAATACTAGACGTTACACAAACTAAATGACTACAAGAACTTGAGATACACAATACCTAAACAATTGTTTGTTCGTGTGAATTATTCATTACTGAAATCTCTACCAAGATCTGAGTCCTTTCCATGCTGCAGATGGAACTTCAGTCATTAACACGTGTAAATGGCCACAAAAAAAATTCAGAATACCTCTAAATATTAGGTCTTAAGTTCTACAGGAATATAACTAGTTCAGTTATTGTGATATAAACAGCATTTATGTTAAGTTTATTGATCACAATTTTCGATAAATTAAAACATTTTTTGCCATTGTCACAATTATATCTTGGTTAACTCAGTCCTTCCATTCTTACTTTTATATCTATTTGATCCTCTCCTATCACTATGCTGATAGAAGAACAACATGATGGAGAGCCGCAACACATATCCACTTGGAATCATAAGTAAATTAAAATGCATCTAAGAAAAATCCCATAAGTTATTTGGCACTAAGAAAGGCTCACTTCAACTCCTTAAAAAAGTCAGAGCACACACACACAAAAACAAGCAAATGATAAATAATAAGAAAAATTTCAAAAAACAGGAAATAGAATTTGATCTTGCAACAGTGAAAGTTTACAATGCCCAAACGTCAGGCCTCAAAAGAAATCCTTCACTAAATTCTCAGTAAAGCAGGAATCTAGTATAAGCATATAACAGAAGAAACGCATGAGTTTCTACCTTCATTAATTGCAGCCACGCCAACTTGTAGACCACCAACAGCTGATGTTACTGCATCAGATAAACATAGACAAACTATCAAGGAACATCGTAACCGAAAAAAATAACATACTCCAAAAAAATAGAGCAAAAGAAACTCTTATTAAATCACACGAATTAAATCAATCTGAAGCAAAGAAAAATAGGTTCAGATAAGAAGGAATAAAAACCTGACATTGCTGGAGTAACAACCCCATCAGCTATGACCATTGCTGTACCAGCAAGCACTAATATAAGGAGCAGTTTTTTTAGAGTCTGTGAGGCTTCAAGCCTCTCCTTGATTTTTAGTGATCTTTCAAGTTCTGGAGATGGTACCTTGAGCCTGAAACTTGATATACGAGCATCTGAAGGAAGTTGATTTGGGAGAAGACTGACCTTAGCATGCCTACAAATCAATGAGTACAAAGCGAACGTGCCACCTACATTAATTAATTGAATTGACGTTTAATAGCATGGAATGTAGCAATATTTATCAGAGAAAAAGTAACATAATTAGTTAATTTGTAAGATAATGCATACCTTCACCATCATCATTGGCCCAAAGAACAACAAGGACATATTTTATTAAAGGAATCAAGATTAGGGTATAGAGCACTAATGATAATGCACCAAGGACATCTTCTTTTCCATTAATGGGTGCTTTAGCAAACATCACATCAAAGGTATACAATGGACTTGTTCCAACATCACCAAAGACAATACCAAGCGTCTGGAAAGTAAGAATAATTTTCCTTCCCAGAGTGAAGTCCTGCAGTGAAAGGTATTTACAACCATTACAGCTCGAAATTACAGCTTATTTTTCCATTCGCAACCTGCATGCAATACCAGTTTTATAGTCCATTTATGCCTGTTATTCAATAAAGATTTCTTTAGAAATCTTAGAACAAGTATAAATGATATATATTCTACTTAGTATAACCATAGTAACTTTTAGATGTATGAGAAAAAAAGCCACATTCTAAAAACAATATGGCAAACCATAAAAGGTATCCACTGGTCCCAACTCCCATCAAAGAATGAAAATGAAAAAGTTCAACAGAAACCGACATCTAATAAACAAATATAAGCTGGGAAAAGATAACAGATGGCTATAGACAGCTAAATATTACCCCTACAAGTCAGTTAAGCATACCTTAAAGAGACTTCCCAACTATAACTATTGGAAAAGCAAGTGGTTTAATGTTCCCAGCACCAGATACAAACTCTAGTAAATGAAGTAGAGAAATACCCGTAAAAGTGGACACCTATTAGTTCATCAGTCAATTGTAATGAAAAGAAATTATCATAGAGAATAAATTGTTTTGCATGTCATTTGTAGTTATACCTAATCATTAATCCTTTTGATTGTATATACAACTCAAACCAGTTTCTATAATTAACAATAGTGAAGAAAGTATTGTAAGCAGCTGTGAACTTCACATCCACACGTTGTTCAAAATACCAAATTTGATTGCAGACATCAAAATCATAAAATGCAGATTTCTAATACATCAGCTAGTTTGATCATCAGTTCAGGTTCTAATGTTTCCATCAAAAGTAATACCTAAATTCCATTAAGATGTCTACATATAGTAGCCCTCATTCCATCCAACATAATGAATTACTCCCTCACTTTTTTAATAACCGTCTTTTTAGATACTTAGAAAAATTCCAAAATAAGTGTCATTTTCGGATTTCAATGCACCTTTTTAAACATTTTATCTATTTTACCCTTTATTTAATGCACATTGAAAATGACATAAAGAATAAAGTATCCAATCAACTTTCAAATTAACGAAAGTCACAGGAGTAAATAAGTATTTTTATTGCTTTAATTAATGTGGCATTGGTATTGACAAACAACCTTAAAGAGACATTTCAAAATAGTGTATATTCTTAAAAGTTCCTATGAAGGTAAATGGCCAACACATCACACCAAGTCATCATCCAATGGTTAATAATAAACAAACAAAGTTATTTAAGTTTTTTTAACTTAAACAAAATATAATTTCCAGAAGAAAACCCAATGGCAAAACTCCATATTCCATAGAATCACAAAAGTGCTGCCGACAATGTGTAACCAAGCAAGTATTTCTAACAGAGCAAAAGAAATTGGAAAACCGTGCCATAATACCAGATTTAACAATTTGAAGCAAATATATACCTCTTTTACTCTACAAAAACTATCTGAACTCCATGAAATCCATAGAATTAAACTTTGGCCCACTTCAATAAGCATAGAAGGTCAACTCCCAGCTTGTTGAACAAATAGGGCTTCAGCATACTAAACTCCAACTAACTCATGCCATACTCACTAAGCAGGCAATTAACAGTTCTATTTACTCGAACTCAAAATCCAGACATAGATCAAACTCAAATCGAAATCTCACAAACACTAATACTAGCGTCAACTTAAAGCAAACAAATGACGAGTAAACAGACCAATAGCTCTAAAATTAACTAGTAGCTGCATACCTCATAGTCATTACGGTGAGCGCCAGGGACCTCAAGGGCTTCAACATCGAAGGAATCAATACGAGGACCAGTACGGATCAGGCGCTGCTCAGCATTATCATCTTCGTCTTCGGAATCAACACCGCCACGGAGCAGATGGCCACCGTCACCGTCATCTTCATCGTCATCATCCTCGTCGTCAATCACTGAATCATCCTCATCTTGAAAGACCCAGCGGGACTCCAGAGAGTCCATGGAAGCCAGTCTGTCCGATCCTCCGCCAAGACTACCACAGCCAGTGCCGTTCTCCTCCGCCATAGTGAAGAGAAACAGAAACGGAGAGAATCGAGGGGAAGAATTTGGTTAGGGTTTGATGAAATTGGATTGGATTGGATTGGATTGGAAATGAGAAGTAAAGAGGGGAGATTTGGGTGTGAAGAGGATGTAACAGAAAAGGCAAAGCAGCTGCTTTGTGTAAATCACGTGCTTTGATGAACACTTCAAGCTAACAACTGTCATTAATCCATTCATTCGCTAATTAATTACTTAGTTAATTAATTAAATAATTTTGCATTACCAAAATTTATTTTTCTTTCTGAGTTTTGGAGTGATGATTTGACAATACAAGAAAAATTAAAGTTTTCTTTGAGAAATTAATTTGTTGGTGGTTTTATTCATCAAATAAATTTTAGATGACTCGTACAAAATTAAAATAATAATTACTCTATAAAAAATAAATTAATTGTATAAATACCAAAACTTGCAATTCCAAACAATGTATTTTAATTTGAATAATTTTTTGGGCAAATTAATTCAAAACTAACATATATATTCTTAACTTATATAAAACAATCTTATTTTCATTAATATGCTTTAATTTACAACTGCTGATATATTTTAGTAACTACACCCAATAAACTAATTATTTCATTATTAAATAATTAAATTATTAGCCTTGTTATTTTGTAGGCTCAAGTGTAAACAGTTGTTAATTTAAAGTTTTCTACCGTGATTGTTTAACAATTTTAGAGCCAAACACTCATTTAGTTTTTCTATTATAAAAAAAGT
>CATIWQ010019909.1:0-10766 GCA_949673415.1 Euphorbia schlechtendalii | reverse complement strand
GGTGGGGAGATAGAGTTTAACGGGTTATTACGGCTTCCCGGAGAGTTCTAGACGTCGAAGGCAAGAATCGTGAAATTGCATCACAAATTTAAATGGCATTTATAATTTACCCTGGTGCATTGTTGGGGACTTTAATGATATACTAAGTAGCGATGAAAAGATTAGAGGTAATCCCATACCGGTGTCCCTTCTCAACGGGTTTAGGGATACTCTTGCGCATTGTGACTTGACTGATATCGGGATGCAAGGCTACCAGTTCACTTGGGAAGTCAGCAGAGGTTCGAGCAGGTGGATGGCTGAGAGGTTAGATAGAGCATTTTCGACCCTTGGATGGATCGAGCTACATTCGGCAGCTTGGGTGCAAAACATAATTATAACGGAATCTGACCATTCTGCAATATTAGTGTACTGCAATTCGCAAATTGCAGTCAGAACACCAGATTTTCGATTTGAGAATAGTTAGGCACTTATCCTGGAATGTAGGGTGGTGGTTGAGAAAGTGTGGGCTGATTCAGTTGGCTTATCGTTGATGGAGAGTCTTGGGAGAGCGGCTAGAGAGCTGTACAAATGGGGCCGCGGGCAGAGAAGTCGGTTTAAGAATGATTTACGCAAGTGTAGGGCCGAGCTTGAGGTGCTTAAAGGGGATTCAAGCTGAGGTAATAATGATGAGTTTTGTGCAAAGAAAGCTGAGTTGGGTATGTTGCATGCTCAACAAGAAGCGTATTAGCAACAAAGGGCCAAACTCAATCGACTTAAAGGGGGAGACCAAACAACAAGTTTTTCCATCAAACAACCTCGAACCATAATCGTAAGAACACATTTCTACAACTACAAAAGGAGGATGAAAGCTGGGTTAAATGGGGCTCGAGATTGGAGACTGAAATTCAATAATTCTACACCAACCTTCTCTCTCCACTAGATCTTCGGCTGCGAACATTCTCAATCTCATTAAACCCCAGATATCGACAAGGGTTTCGACTGAATTGAGCAAACCAATTGATGAGAATGAAGTTAAGGTGGTTGTTTTTCAGATGCATCCTGACAAGGCTCCCGGCCCAGATGGCTTCAATCATGGATTTTTCTAGAAATTTTGGGACGTTGTTGGTACTAAGGTAACTTCTTTTTGCATTGATTGCATTCATAACAATAGTTTTCCTACTGAGTTAAACTCGACAAATATTGTGTTGATTCCTAAGAAAAAGGTTCCTGTTAAGGTTGCTGACCTCAGACCTATTTCTCCATGTAATGTCCTTTTTAAAAATTATGTCTAAGATAATAGCTAATAGATTACAGCCAATCATGGATGATATCATTGTGGAGTCCCGGAGTGCATTTAACCCTGGGAGGGCTATCTTTGATAATATCTTGATCGGTTTAGAAATTAGGCACTATATGAAAAGGAAAAGGTTGGGTAAGTCGGGGCTTGTTTCTCTTAAAGTCGACATGGCAAAAGCATATGATAGAGTTGAATAGAATTTCATGAATTGTATGTTAACCAAGTTAGGCTTCCCAGACTTGATAGTCAACTTTATTATGAAGGCAATTACATCGGTTTCGTACAAAATCAGCCATAAGGCTGGTGAGTTTAACTCTACCGAATAGGGGCTTGAGGCAGGGTGATCAACTATCACCTTACCTTTTCTTAATTTGCGCTGAGGGCCTCACAGCTTTGTTACATAACCGTATTTCTCAAGACTATTTGCATGGGTGTAAAATCGCTCCGACCGCTCCCTTTATTTCTCATCTTTTATTCACGGATGGCAGTTTGTTCTTTTTTAAAGCTAATAGGGATGAGGCATTAGCTTTTAAAGATTGTTTTTTGCATTATGAGAAATCATCTGGGTACAAAATTAATTTCCACAAATCTTCAATTTTTTTAGTCCAAATGTTCATCAAGATGTAAAAAACGATATTATTAACTATTTGGGTATCCAGGAGGTTGTGGAGCATGGTACTTATCTGGGCCTCCCCTCGATAGTAGGAAGATCGAAGAAACAAGTTTTTTATTACATTATCGAGAAGGCCAGCAACAAAGTTTGTAGTTGGAGAAGGAGAGATTTATCCATCGGAGGGAAGGAAGTCCTCTTGAAATCGGTAGTCCAAGCTCTCCCGCTCTACTCTATGCACGTATTCTTGCTGCCTAGCTATGTTATGGATACTTTAGAAATTTTTTTTTCTAACTTTTGGTGGGGAAAGTCCTTACATTGGATGCTTTGGGATCGATTATGTATTAATAAGGATAGAGGGGGCTCAATTTCATAAAATTAAGGGAGTTTAATTTGGCAATGCTTGCTAAATAGGCTTGGAAGATCTTTACTGAGCCGCAACATCTAGTTAGTCGTTTATTCAAGGCTAGATACTTTCCTGACTGTGGACTTCTTGAAGCACAATTGAAAGTTAACTCTAGCTTCTGTTGGAGGAGCATCTTGACGACAGTGGGCTGCCTAAGGCTTGGCTTGGGAGTTCGCATAGTCAACGGAAGAGATGCATTCATTTGGCTGGATAGTTGGTTAAATTCTGCAGATTTGGCTCGCATAACCACTCCTCCTCTGCCTAGTTGGGTTTCTGTTCTTATCAATGAGGACAGTAGAAGTTGGAAGCTTGATATGCTGGATTCGCTCTTTAATCACGAGAATGAATTGAGAATTAGTAAGGTGCCATTGCCATGGAATACCGGTTGGGATTCGTTCTACTGGTGGTACGAGAAATTGGGTCAGTTTATGGTGAAATCTTGTTATTACTTGTCCCTACAGCAGACCCCATTGGGAGCACTTCCCTCAAACTTCAATAATCAATTGGAACAGGATATGAGAATTAAATATTCCACCAAGAGTCAAGCTATTCTCTTGGCGGGTTGGAACCGATTCCCTCCAGACCAAAACCATACTAGTTTCGCATCATGTTGAGGTGGATACTCTGTGCCCGATTTGCAGAGATAGTGATGAGAGCATCTATCATGTGTTGATTACCTGCGACTTTTCTCGGGTAGAATGGGCAGAGTTATTCGACGATGGTTAGCCAGTGGCTATTTCTTCTATGGATGAGTGGTGGAGGTGGGTTATTCGAAAAGATAGGTCCGTTGTGGAAGGAGCTTGTTGTCTAATGTGGGCCATATGGGCTCGTCGGAACAATTAGATTCGGAATGGTAAGTTTCGGGTTGCAGCTTAGGTTGTGAGGCATGGCTCGGGATTCTTGACGGAGTGGCAAGTGGCTAATTCTCATGATTTCCGCAGAAGTACAGCTACGGGCACAGATAAATGGAGGAAACCTTAAATCGACTGGCTTAAGGCTAACATCGACGCATCAATATTCGAGTCTGGCAGCCGCCTTGGTCATGGGTTTGTTGTAAGAGATCACCTCGATCAAGTTGTTGTGGCAAGGTCGGTGCATCTCTCGAGTGGAGGGGATGCATTCCAAGCAGAAGCTTTAAGCTGCAGGGAGGCTGTGAGTTGGATCAAGAGAAACAATTTTGACAAGATTGTGTTGGAGATGGATGCACTCGAAGTGGTCAACGGGTTTAATAATTTTGGTCTTAATTTAGCTCCTATTGGTTCTATTTTATTGGATTGTAAAACTCTTTTAGCCAGTTTTTCGAGCATTAGTTTAATTTTCGCTAGAAAGTCTGCGAATCAAGTCGCCCATTTACTGGCAAAGGCGGCTGATTCTTCGATATTTAGGGGGACATGGTTTAATTCCTATCCACTAATAATTAGGGACGCTGTAAGCTCTGATCTTTTATAATAGACTACACTCTTTCGGTAAAATAAAAAAAACGAATGCTTCCGTTAAAAGTAAATATTAATTTTTTCCATCGTTTGATTTATCGTCTTTAACCAGTAGAATTTATCTTTTTATGCAATATATCTTTCACCGTAACATTTATTCCCTTCTTGCTGTCTTTTTCTTAAATATTACTAATGTAAATATGTGACATTGGTTTTATTTATTTTATGTTGTAACGTTTAAGACTCAATTTCCTATTGAAAATACATTTTAAGCTATTAGTTAGAATAATATATAGCAAGTGATATATAAAACAAATTAACAATAGAGAACATGTAAGAAATAATTAACCATAAATTAGATAACTAAAAAACAATGAATTTAACAATAAATTAGATAATTAAAGCATAATGATAATAAACCTATAATTGTTTATCCTACTGTAAAATTTTTTTTATAAGTATAGAGATATTTCTTGAGACTTTAATCTTATTTAAAAGCAACAGATCTTTCTTAAGTGTGTACTTGATAAGATTTAATATATTTTCCTCCTATGATCTCGTTTTTCATTACAAATTGAGCTGCCATGTAATGTTCAACCAAGCAAGGCTTTTCACTACACTATTGAATTATAATAGTTTATTAATGATTTTTATGAACATTTAGTTAAAAATTCGATAACTTGAATGTTTACAAATGTAGTAATAGAAAACGTGCTTAATTTGAGAAATAATAAAGAATGAGGGTTCATATGAACTTTTAAGCGTATATAAAAATGTAAGAAACCCTGAATAAACCCCGTATTTGGAAGAACAGAAAGCGGTTGGCGCAATGAGTAGTTCGAACCCAGTCCACGACGACGACGACGATCTCGGCGACGTCTTCATCGACGAATCTGATATCGTCGACGAAGTTACCATCGACGAAGAAGGTTATTCCTTTCACTTTCCAACGTATACTACTCTGTATCTTCTCAATTTTCTGCTAGCCTCAATTGCTTTTTCTGCTTACAGATCTTCCTGATGCGGAAGATGACACTGGCTTTGATGCTGAAAGTGACGGTATGATTTTCATTCCCAGTCAAATTCAAGTTGATTATTATTTGTTTTTGTGTTATTTGCTTGCCTTTAGCTGCTGCTTCTTGTGATTGAATCATTTGTTTTGTATTATTTTCTTGGGATTTTCAGATGGAGTTGATGATTCAATGCACATATTCACTGGTCATACTGGTAAGTCTCCTGATCAAATTTTGTTCCTTCGATCAATTCCTCTTTCTTCTTTGCCTATTCGCTTTAGTTGAACATTCGAATTAACATAAAAAACGTTTGCCTAAATTTTTACGCCTTCAATTTGAATTAGAACCAATGATGGAACTTGGGAAGATGTTTGGGGAAGAATTGGGACTGTGAGCGGGTTTAGTGATCAAATTACACCATTTAAGCAGCAATCCTTGCTTGATTATGATTACTTTAGGCCTTTAATGCCTTGGCCTTCTTTGATGGAGTGTGGGAAGGGTTATAAAAGGAATGGAAGGGAGGATTTTAGAAGGAATAGCTTAACCCATCCCAACATTCAAATTTGGAGTAATGGAAATTTGAAGAGTAGGAGGGGCCAGAGACCCTTGCCTTGAAAACACCTTCCTCCTAAATGAAGATCTCCATTCTTTAAAAATTCTTAAAAAAAACCTTCATCTTTAGGGCTCTTCTCCTTAACTTTTGAATTTTTTTTGTTATATTTGCAAATTGCAATCAATCATCGCATCATTATGATTTTGTACAAAGGATCTTCTATTTGGCGTTTTCCCCTTCAAATTTTTGATTTGAGGTTGTAAAATGGTAACAGAACTTAGTAGTTGGCATGCATTCCAAATCCTGTATATTTTGGTATACTTTGTCAATCAAAATAGCTTCAAATTGTCACAATAATGATGCTGATTCTCTGCGAGTGAAAGTTATCATCGTGTTTTCCCGTTGTTTACAGGTGAACTCTATACAGTTGCCTGCAGTCCAACAGATCCACAACTTGTGGCGACTGGAGGTGGAGATGACAAGGGGTTTCTATGGAAGACTGGTCTTGGGGACTGGGCTTCTGAACTCCAAGGTTAGTTATCTTTCCCTTGCAGTTTTCATTTTTCACTAAAGATTATCAATTGTTATGCTCCATCCTTAGCATAGGAAGTTAGGATTTGAAGAGTTTGCAAGTTTTATAAACACTAACAGTCTAACACAAACCTTAAGAAATTTTAAGCTTGTCATTCAATGTTAACGCGTCAATTTTATACACACATTCATCTTGTTAAAATTACGGATTGTAACTTATTAAGTTTATTGTTAGTTTGTTTTTGCTATGCTTTTAACCTTTTGTGCATGATGCTGATGGTTTCTGTTATTTTATGCTTGATTGTTAATTTGTCAACAATTGATAGAAGAAAGATGATTTTTTTGTCTATGGTTATTTTTGGCCAATGATGCCTAGTAGCGACTTAGGAAAATTGAACCATAGATAATGACTGTATTTATGCGACTGCTTGTCAATTTCTCAATTTTATGTAAAAGCAAAAATTCATAAACTCATTTTTGTAATTTGTTGCACTTAATATATACCAAAATGTTTTATCATTTACAACCGCCCACCCTACTTTAAAGTTTTTTTGGAAGTATCAATTCCTGGTGTCTGTTTTATGCGACACTCCATAGCTGCCTTCTGTCTCAAGAATAACCCATTTCTTCTCCTTTGTTCCTTTACATTTTATCAAGCTCGACATCTTGAAATCTCTTACACAGGTCATAAAGATTCTGTATCTAGTTTAGCCTTCAATAATGATGGACAGCTACTTGCATCTGGTGGTTTGGACGGAGTTGTACGAATTTGGGATGCTTCTGGAACCTTGAAATGTGAATTTGATAATGCTGGAGGGGCTATTGAGGTGAGCTTGCATTGTAGTTAGTGAGTTAGCTATCTTTACCTCTATTTTCTTTCTATGTATTTCATATATCATGCATTGGCAATATGGTTGCTCAGTGGGTGAGATGGCACCCTAGAGGGAATCTAGTCTTGGCTGGTTCTGAGGACTCCAATGCATGGATGTGGAATGCTGATAAAGGTGCCTTTCTCAATATGTTCTCTGGACATGGTAGTAGTGTGACTTGCGGTGATTTTACTCCTGATGGTATGGACTTGATATCTTATTGTTATCTGTTGTTACTTATTAGTAGTATAATGCAGAATTTGATTTATTCATCTTCTAATTATTTGATTTTGGACACTTTTTAAAGGAAAAACAATTTGCACTGGTTCTAATGATGCAACTTTGAGAATATGGAACCCAAAGAGTGGAGAAAATGTTCATGTTGTCAGAGGTATAATCTTCATCCATCTTACATGGGTTTTTTGGATTTGCTTAGAGCTTAGTCGAAGATTAAAAAAAAAATATAAACCATGAAGTTTCAAACTTTTAAACAAGATTCTCGTTCAAATAAATATAGATTTGGTTTCTACTCATGGTTTGGCTCTTGCTTTAAGTGAATGTCATCTAAAAAAATATTGTGAAGAATTAGACAAGTAACTTCAAAGTTTTGAAACAAATCAGGCATTGCATTTCCTCATGCAATGTCTTGGAAAAATTGAGCATATGAGCTTTAATTGGATTAGAACATTTGCTGCTGCATGTTTATTGCATTTAAGTAAAGCTTAAAAGTTTGATACAGAAAGAACATTATCCTTTATGGTGCTTAGCACAATTGACACACAAGTGGTCAGCTTGAAATAAGTGATACAGAAAGAATATTATCCTTTGTGTTGCATGTTTTTATGTTGAATGATTAGTACATGTTCTATGTTTTTATGAATCTTTTAAGAGTAATATTTACTAATTCAAAAAATTTTTAAAAATAAAAGATAAAAGGTAAAATCAAATAAAGTGGGAAAACAATTTCTGAATTAGAGGTAGTGAAATATACTGAAAATGGATAAAAGAGTGATATAAGAAAGAATTTATAAATTCAATGGCATAAAAATTGAAAAAGGCGAAAAAGTCATAAATTATAGGAAATGATTCAAAAATATGATGGAAAAAAGGAAAAAAAAAGCAAAAGAGTTGGAAAAAAGTCAAGCTGGAAAGGTGGAGAATGAACACGTCATCTGCCCTGCACAACTTCTTCTTTGTTTTATAATCACACATAAAATTAAATTCTGAAAAAAAAATTTTAAATAAGATTTAGAATCTATAGATTGAGTGAATTTGGAACTGTTCTATCACCGGCTTTCAAACTTTATGGTCAAACCGGTGATAAAGTTTGAAAGCTGGTGATAAAACAGTTCCAAATTCACACTCAATATGTAGATTCTAAATCTAATTTTATATCGTGTTTTCAGAATTTAATTTCATGTGTAATTATAAAGCAAAGAAGAAGTTGTTCCCGGGTGAATGAAGTGTTCATTCTTCACCTTTCAAGCTTGGCTTATTTTCCACCTCCTTTGCTTTTTCTTTACTATTTTCGATTACATTTTTAAAATCATTTCTTATAATTTATCACTCTTTCATTTTTATTCCATAGAATTTTTTAATCCTTTTTATCACTTTTTTATTCATTTTTAGTATATTTCAAATCCTCTAATTAACAAATTGTTTTTCCACTCTATTTGACTTTTCCTTTTATCTTTTAATTTTTTGAATCAGTAAATGTTATTTTTCAATGCTTTATATTTATTTAATGTGATAATTAAATTAGCATATATTTAATGACCATCCAACATATAAATATAGTACATGTACTAATCATTCAATATGAAAACATGCAGTATAAAGGATAATATTCTTTCTGTATCATAAAAACATAGTACATGTACTAGATGACATTATCCTTTATCATGATCAACTTTACTAACAAGAAGATTGCCTGAGCATTCCACCTCAACATACATTGCATTGCCTATTAACTATGTACTATACCTCACACAAGCATAGTAGTAGCTTTTAGCCTCTTAAGTACTTCCCTTATTTCCAATGTTTTAAAAATCAGCCTAGGCGGGATTTTTCATAACACCGCTGCTATTATAGGTAGTCAGGTGGTCCTAGGCGGAATCCCTGTTTTAAAAATTGGCCTAGACGGCGCCTAGGTGGGATTTTTCAGATGGCCGCAAAATTTTAATTATAATTTAATATAAGAATAAATTGAAAAATACAAATCCACCTTGTCCCCAATTGATCCCCTCCTAAGCCCCGATGCACATAGTGCTTTTTAAAACATTGTTTATTTCTCATGTTTCTATGCTGGTTCCCACACTCAATTTCTATTTATTTATATGTTCACTTACACATTCCCTTACTGCCCCTGCGGCGGCAGTCATTAACTATTGGTCTTTCAATTTCCCTCACTTAGCTGCGCACCAAAGCATCAATAATAATTAAACGTCAGAAAAAATAATAGAATTGATTAGAGCAAGATGCTGATTTTGTGGTTTATAACTTACAAACTAGTATAAATTTTTAAACTGCAAATAGATTTTAAACATCTTCTCTTGTGGTGTATTATATGTATTCCGTGTGAGAATTTTTTATGGATTTGCATTTGTAATCATTTCTAGTTTATATAGATTTAATACTATTGCTTTTGCTTACAAATTTAAGGTTTCCCAATCTAGTTACCTTAAGTTTGACTATATTTTCCCTTTAGTTGGCTACTATTATTTTGTTGTAGTTGGCCAGTTGGGAGGTCTGATGAACTTCATGTTAATGAGACTGCAACCATGTTTGACAACACCAACCTAATTACTAAACAATTTTAGTTACTTAGATGAGGATCATAATATAATAGGACCATAGCCCGTAGGGATTTCTAATTTTGTTGGGATATGGCTTTGGGTGTTTCAACTTTTAGTTGACTTATTGTCTTTTTCATGTCTTAGGGAGATGTTTATTAGGCAGTACAAGTTTACTTTTTCTTCTGTAAAAATTTTATGTATACAACGGTTGATCTTGTTAAAAAGAATTTCGCATTATATTATTCTAACCTTTTTGGAATTCTGTCAGTGTATAAAAAAGATCAACTTTCATTGTGGTTTTATCCAACTTTCCTAACAGCAGTCATTATACCTTTCAGGGCATCCTTATCACACTGCAGGATTGACATGCTTGGCACTGAGCTCCGATTCCACTCTCTGCATTACTGGATCTGAAGATAGCTCTGTCCATGTTGTCAACATAACTACTGGCAGGGTTTGTTATTCACTGCATTTAAAATCCTTCTATTTTGATCTTATGTGCCATCAAAACTCTTTTATGAAGAGTGCTGTGCATTGATTTTTACCTCAGTTCTTCCTGTTCTTCCCTGTTATATTTTATTAATGGTACCCTTTTAATATTGAACTAAATTTTTGCCATCAACAGGTGGTTAGTTCTCTGGTTTCTCACTCGGAGTCTGTTGAATGTGTCGCACTTTCACCAAGGTAGGGTCCAAATCTCTCTCTCACATGTGCTCTTTTATATTTTTATGTCTGACTTTGATTTTGACTTGTGGATAGCAACCCTTGGGCTGCAACTGGGAGCATGGATCAGAAGCTTATAATCTGGGATCTCCACCATTCATCACCACGCTCCATATGCGAACACGAGGTGAACTATTATTTACAGAATTAATCGATAAAATTCATGTAATTTTTGCAAAATCTGGTAATTTTTTAGTTTCTATTGCTAGTACAAGTGCCCATCCCATTCCTTGTTTTGGGAATTTCTATGTCACATGTGACCAAACTAAGGATGGTAACGGGCCGGATCCGGCTTGGACCCGGCCCGGATCCGTTTTAATATATTGGACCCGGATCCGACCCGGATCCGGCGGGTCTATAATTTGTGGATCCAGATCCGGATCCGACGGATCCCACGGATCCGGGTCCAAAACGGGTCCATGTAATTAACATCAAATTCTTAGTTTCAGCTTCCATACTTGTACATTTCACCTTATTTTAAATAGTTTACATGCTTATTTAATTATGTTCATGCAATTGGATTTACGTGGATATCAAATAATATTAATTATCCAATA
>CATIWQ010019898.1:0-24560 GCA_949673415.1 Euphorbia schlechtendalii | reverse complement strand
TGTTCCTTCATAGATGTGGTTAGTAGCATAGGTGTCATGATAATTTTTAGCGCCGTAAAAATAATTACTTTTGGATAAGTAAAATTATAACTCAACATGAGTTGAGTGATGATAACTTAAACTATATAGTACTTAGCGCACACTTGGCTTTTCCTACACTAAGTAAAAGTATTCTTAGTGTTCAATAAACTTTTACTATCCCATATTAATTACTATCACCAAAACTTTTGAGTACTGTGAGTTACTATTAACTTGGGTTCTACAAATTCTCATCCTCTTGTCACTTGAGTTGTGAATCTGTTTCAAGGGTAGTGGATGGCAGTTATAGCTGTTTATTATAAGTAAAAGGAGAAAGGCAATGTGAAAAGTGCTCTTAATTATCAATTAGTTTTCTCTATTAAGGTTTTGCATGTTTAGATCCTTTTGTTATGAGGGAAAATCTTGTAACTTCTGTATTTTTTTATTTCAATTGGTTTTAGCCATTATGTTCAAAATGCACTATAGCTAATGAATCATTTTGATGAGATGGCATTTCCTTAATTGTTAAGTTGTTTAGTCCGTTAGAGGGGAAGAGAAAACAATGGTTTAAATATTTTCTCTATGTACAGAGCAAGGCATGTATTTTTTGTGATTGAGAACTCTCATCTCACTTTCCTATCTATCAATTGATTCAGTTTCTCTTCTCCCTCCATTTTCCTTTCTACTATGTTTCATCAAGTATCATTTGGCATTTGAGCATTGTCTCCGTAACCTGAAATTCCTCTATTTTTGGCAAGATGACGAAAGCTAAGGAGCTTGAAGAAGCTCTCCTGGATAAAATGGATGCTATGATGGAAGAAAAGATGGATTTTAAGCTATCTTTGGCCATAGAGAAGCTGAAAATCTACTTGGGTAATCACGATCAAGCTAAGACTTTAGATGAAGTAAGTTCCATGACTAAAATGTGCGGATAGTTGGATTTTAACAAAGACACTGATCAATCGTATCAACTTGCTACAAGATTCACTAAGGTGGATTTTTCGGCATTTGATGGATCTGATGCCACTAGTTGGCTCTTCAAGTGTGAGCACTTCTTTTAAATGGACCAGGCCCTAGCCAATGCTAAGGTAAATCTTACTTCTCTGCATTTCAGTGGTAGATTACTCAAATGGCATCAATTTTATGTCAAATCAAAGGAGAGAATTGGTCTGCCAGCTTAGGATAGGTATGTGATGGATTTGAATGGAAGGTTTGGGGAGAGGATTTTTTAGGATCCTATGGATGAGCTCAAGAGGTCGAATCAGGTTGGAGATTTGATTGAGTATATTGAATCATGTGATTCTTGTACATATCGCATAACTCTTTCTGAGGAGAACATTTTGAGCTATATTTTTACTAAAATAAGAGATGAGATCAGGTATCCTATGATGATGCAAGGATCTAAGACACTATAGTAGGTTTATGCATTAGCAAGGATATAAGAGACCTATTTGATCTCACTACGTATAGGAAGATCAATTGGAGCTAAAGGTAATTTTAGTACTCCAGCCTATGAAAGAATTGGTGGATCTAGGCATGTAGCTATAGTGCCTACTTTTGGTGTGATGAGCAATTCGTTGCAGCTCATGTGTGTAAAAAGAAGCATATGCATGCTATATGGTTTCAGGAATGTCAAGAAGAGGAAGGAAGTGTTGAGGAAGAAGTGGAGAAGATATCAGTAGTTCCTCCCATATTTCTCCATGCAATGGGATCATTACATGCACCATTACAGTAGACAATGTGAGTGATTGGCAGGTAGAAGAGGAATACACTGCATATCTTGATTGACTCTAGAAATACTAAGAAGTTGGGTTTCACCTTCAATCACGTTGTGCCATTGGAGATAACTATAGCAAATGGTGAAGTAATCAAGTGTAATAGCACTTGTAGTGGTTTTTTTAGCAAAGTTAGGATGAGGAGTAACTAGAGATTTCTTGGTTATGGCACTAGGAGGCTATGAAATGGTGCTTGGAGTAGAATGGTTGGCAACTTTGGGTGACATTAGCTAGAATTTCCAAGAGTTGACTATGCAATTCACCTTGCATTGTAAATTTCACCTTCTATAGGGAACTAAGCAAGCTTCTATGAAATTGTCCACTGAACATCAGATGCTACGACTACTAAAACATGGCCACCAAGCCTATTTGGCTTAAAATCAAACCACGCATGTGCCTACTACATCTACAGAGGCCATGGTACCTGAGGAACTACATGTTATACTAGTAACTTATGAGTTCAAGTTCCTGTTAGACATGATGTTTGCCTTAGAGGCAATTAGGGTGATATGTCTTTATTAATCACTAATGTACAAACAGTTTCATATTATTATTTATTAATAACAAGGTATCTTTGTTATATATCGATGATTGTTTCTAAATTGTGTATCTCGTTGGTATTATATAAAGGCTATTAAGTATATGTATGTGTTCATTGATATAATTGATAAGTGTATAATTACACTTAATATCATATTAATTTTACACATTAAACTCTATGAATTAAGTCATTTTCATACTTCATATGAAAGATTTCACGTGTTATGTAGTTGTTTTTTATGCAAATGCAGATACTAGGTAAATCTTGGGAGTAAAATAATCTAAAGTGGAATTCTATGAAAAAAGAGTGAAAAATTTGCAAAAAGATGCATGGAACTTAAAGATTTGGCTTAAGATCGAAGCTTTCAAAGATCGGTGAAGTTGGAAGGAGAATTCTGAAGAAAATACATTTCACGGTCGCGATAATCATTCACGATCGCGACTTGTATAATTCAGAAATAGAAGTTTGCCAATCAAAGATTCATGGTCGTGATATATATATCGCGGTCGCGACTTGGACGGTTTTCGGGTTTTATCTTCTTAACTACCAACCACCAAATAAACATGATCAACCACCATCAACCGCCATCAACAACCAATGAAAAGACACTTATCAGAAGTTAACTAATCACGAAAAGGTGCCTATCCATTATGGATTAAATCAAAGCTTCTCAACCAATCACAATGAAGAGATGCAATCATTCACCAATGGACACGACTCTTCATTCGGATAGATGTAACCCTTTGAACTCTATAAATAGGGTTCCAATCATCACAAATTTTGTGCACCAACACATCACATAGTGCAGAAGAAAGTGGTGAAAGATAGTGTATAGTGTGTAGATAGAGAGTTCGCTACGTTCATAAGTGTTAGCGAGAAAATATTTAAGTGATTCGAATCCTTGTTTCAATCACTAGATTTCTCTATATTCTCGAGCAATTGTTGTATAAGTGTACTTGCAAATCACTTATCAATAAAAGTTTTCGTTCTTCAATATTCATTTGTTCGATATTCGCAAAGAATAACATCATAGGGAAGAATCTGTACAGGCCGAGATAGAATTCAAAGTAGATGCAGGAATTGCGGGAATTGATGACTCCCATTAAAGAGTGGATATGGTTCGATCAACTTTAGCTTTCACTTGCATACCTTACAACTTTGCTTTGCTTTCTACTTATACTTTCTATTTCGAAGTTTATGATATGTCTATGTGTCATAATGCGTATTATGTTAATCAATTTATATGCGTTGGAGTTAATTTTAAAGTAATTTCAGGGTTAACAATATTGTGTATAATCACTGGATCTATCATATAATGCTGTTTAGTGAGCTAACATTTTTGGAATGGTAACTTGCTAAATGTGGCTATGTGCGAGCGACCCATACTAAGCATAGTATTGATGTTGTCTAGGTTTATATAATTATCTTAATTCGTTTGCGTTAGATTTAGAAAAGTCATTTCATGTGTTTCTCTGCGACGAATAATTGAACATCTAAGTATTTAGAACCGAGTTTGTTATATTATTTTAGTGAATCATAACATATTTGTTGAACTTGCATACTTTCTTTTCTATACTTATTTCGTAGGGAAAATCTATATATTTAGATTCTCTAATCTTTCATACCTATATTTACTCATTTTTCATTCTAACCCTTCTTTCTTAAAACTTCATTATATTATATTTTCTTTATTTTATCTCCCTTTTCGATCTTTAGAACCAGTTCTTCCATGTGAGATCGATATCTTTTAAAACTACATCGCAACTGTATACTTGCAGTAATCATCATTTTTCTATTTGATAAGAGGTACTGATAACACCTATATTTTTTGTGAACAAGTTCTTGGAACCATTGATATATAGCTGAATCTTGTGAACAAACTATTAAACTTATCAGCAGAAAAGTGATGAACATTAATAAGACAAAGTTTGTGACTATTTCATGGCGTAAAAGTGTGAGGACATAGTGAGAGCTATGTGGTGTGAGAACTAAACATACATGTTACTATGAAAATTCTAAATATCCCTAATCATAGTTTCATTGAGACTAGACATCAATGAAGCAAACAGACTAGCATGTGTAGGCTTACTCCTTGGGTTTGACACAAGCAGCCGATCTCACAAGCTGAAGATGGTACCTTGACATGAATGTATTTTGGTAATACATTGGAGACCGGTATAAGAGAGATACTCAGTAATAACTATATCCATGTGTTGGTGTTATGTCTTATTACATTATCAATACAAGTATATTTAGACCTGAGATACTAGTTACCTTGTTTTGGATTTGCTGTACTTTGGGTCATACTTATACATACCCTAGTGATTAAGATGATATGAGTGATTACGGGTATAGTGATTATCATTCATTGGTAAACCCAGTAGTCAAGATGGGATACATCGCTCTTGATATAGTGATATAATGGGAGTTGTACATTAAGGCCTTTTGTTGAAGTGACACACTCATAAACCTCTAATCAGAGTATGAGATTGATAGAATGGGTTTCCAGTTAATCTCAAAACATAAAGGCGGGTGTTCTTCATGAATAAGTTTAATTATAGGGTAGCTATGGCTATTACATGAGCTAACACTTAATCTAAGCTCAGTAAATTGGATGGTACTTAAACTAATGAAAGGAATGTACTATACTGGTTACTATTGTAGAACTATATCAAGTCACGTGCACATGAAATTCTGAGTATCGGGGGATTATACGCCTTTGCTAGATATCTCATTTGATCGTCTAGAGTTATCGGGTTCCATATCTGTCTAGAACACTAAGATTAAAGGTTCTCGGATGGGAAGCCAAGTTTAGGATAACCTCTAACGGCTCTCTACTTTAGGATCCTATGAGGTTACACATATTGGGCCTTCATCAGACTGAATAAAGAACTTATAGACAAAGTCTATACCAAGAATAAAGGGAGAGTCAAAATCGTTTGGATGGACCAATTTTGGTCAAACCATTATACATAGAATGAAAGGGCTACCGGACTAGAATTCCATGAGTGGGTGATCGCAAGGTTTTGACTACACTAATTTAGATGGGCTTATATTCAGTGATGAAGCAAAAAACCTTGTTCTCCACTTGTCTACTGATAAGTTAAAAGTTCAAAATGCGAACAGGTTTTATCAATACCGCTTATCAAATAGAAAAAATGGTGACCACTGCAAGTATACAATTTCGATGTAGTTTTAAAAGATATCGATCCTACAGGGAAGTAATTCAGTTCTTAAGACCAACTAGAGTTATGAATAAAAGAAATAAGATAATTTGTAATTGAGAGTTTGGATGGATTAGATGATGGACTGATGAATAGATAGATACATGAACAGATTAGCCAAGATGTAAACTATATAGATATTTCCTAAGATTAAGTATAGTAGAGAAAAACATGCAAAACCATCAAGAAGATTTCTTACACTAGATAACTTCAACAAACACGATTCTAGAGGCCCAAATATTCAATAATTCACCACAGAGCAACACATGAAATGACTTTTCTAGATCTAGGGTAAACGAATTATGACACTTATAAGAACCTGGATAAAATAATACTATGCTTTGTACTGGTCGCTCTCACATAACCATATTTGGCAAGATACCATTCCAAAAATGTTAGCTCACTAAATAGCGTTATAATCACAGATCCAGTGATTATACACAATCTTGTTAACCCCGAAATCACTTTTACAGTTAACTCGAAGAATATAACTTGATTAATATAAATGACGCAAGACGAAATACTCGTTATGACACATAGACATATCATAAACTTCAAAATAGAAAGTATAAGTAGAAAACAAAGTAAAGTTGTAAGGTATGTAAGTGAAAGCTAAAGTTGATCAAACCGTGTCCACTCTTTAATGAGAGTTATCAATTCCCGCAATTCCTACGTCTACTTTGAATTCGGTCTTGAATCATACAGAACCTCCGCTAGGATGCTATTCTTTGTGAATATCGAACAAATGAATGTTGAAGAATGAAAACTTTTATTGATAAGTGCTTTGCAATTACACTCATATAACAAAAGCTCAAATAAGTGGAGAAATCTAGTGATCAAAATAAGAATCAAATCACTTATACATTTTTCTCATTAAGACTTTGAACTTAGTGAAATCTATATATTTTCACTCTCTATCTATACATGCATATCAACTATATCACACCATGCACCATACTCACATTCACCATGAAAATGGTTGGTTTTGAACCCTGTTTATAGAGTATGAAGGGTTACGTCTATCCAAACGAACAATCATGTCCATTAGCGAAGAGTTACATCACTTCATTGTGATTGGATGCAAAGTCTTATCTTTATCCACAATGGAAAGGCACCTTTTCATGATTGCTTGACTTCCAAAAGGTGTCTTTTCATCTGATAGTTGATGGCAGTTGATGGCGGTTGCTCGTTCTTATCCGGTGGTTGGTAGTTGAGAAGAGTTGACCAATAACCGTCACAAGTCGTGACCGCGAATTACATGTCACGATCGTGACTAATGGTTGACAACTTTCTATTTTGTAGAATAACAAGTCGCGACCGCGAATGGGTGTCACGATCGTGAATTGTGCTTTTATTCATAATTCTTCTTGCAACTTTACTAATCTTTGACAACTTCAATCCTAAGCCAAATCCTTGTTTTCCATGCATCTTTTTACACCTTTTTCACATGTTATACATAGAATTCCATCTTTGATCATTTCACTACCAAGATTTACCTAGTTTCTTCACTTTCATAAAAAAAACTACATACCACATGAAATCTTTTATATGAAGTATAAAATAAATCAAAACTATATCATTTTATGATTAAAAATATCATGATAATAAGTGTAATTATGCACTTATCAGACCTCCACACTTAACTTTTGCCTTATCCTCAAGGTAAACACAACAGAAGTGTATAAATTAGTTATTCAAGTTCGTACCTCATTTGGCAAAAAGACTATTGCAATGAGTTCCACATTCCCCCGTTGCATAAAATTCAAGTAAAAGTTTGAAATTTCCTACAAATTAGTAATATGCAGTTTCATACCTTTGCTCTTAATGGAGGGCCAACCGAATTGCATCTTCATATAAGCTTTATGTGCTCACTCGAATATTTCCTTCTCTTAAGTATAGTATAAAGTATAAAGGACAAAGAGAGCACGCTTTAAAAAGTTTGATCTCAAGGAATTTTTAGGTAACCTAGGATGCTAAAACACTCTTAGTAGTTGCATTTTATGCTCCATACCACTCTCCCTTTTTTTAGTGGTTGCATTTTATGCTCCATACCACTTTCTCTCATTTTATTCTTTTAAGCATATGTTTTTTAAGTACAAATTTGTACTTTGCACCCATTTTTCATGCTATGCTACTTTTTCTTTTTCACTCATTGAATGGTTGCAATTTCTGCACCGTACCATTCCTCACCTTTTGCATAGCTCATTGGTTATCCTCACTTTCTTTTGATTTTTCTCTCTTAATACCCTCATCCTTTATTGATAACTTCAAAGTATTATGGCTACAGTTTCCCAACACTTTAAAGACACTCAATACTTATAGGACGTATTCGAGAATAGCATATAAAACTCATAGTAAGAACACTGCTAGATATTACTCCATTTAAAACTTATTGGTAGCATTAAACTAAAACTATATAACTTATACTAATTATGTTGCATTGAAATATATATTGAAACTTACTTGGAATGTTGCTTTTTGAATGTTACTCACTACTCATCCTTGCCAAATGCCAAATGTTGTGCCAAAAGCGCTCACACTCTCAACGTGCGCTCAAAATTTGCACTAAAACCAAACTTGTAATACCTAACACGCACAATAACCTTGGAACATATGTTAGTATAGTATAGGTATGGTTAATGTATAAATAACACAAATCAAGAAAAATTTTCATTCTTAAATTTTTTTAATTTATTTGATTTTTTTGGATTTTTGGGATTTTTACAAATGTCCCCCCACACTAAAGAACACAATGTCCTCATTGTGAGTAACTTTATTAAAAATGAAAAATAAACAAAAAAACAACAAGTCTAAAATTTGAAAAAGAAAAGAAAAGAAATGAGTAAACCCATTTATTGTGAAGGAGAATCCGGGGTCCATGTCGCGATCGCGAAGGCTTGTCACGATTGTGATTTCCTTCAAAACATGAACAGAAGGTTTTGTTATATAACTTCACAAGCACGATCTATAGTTGCTATCGTGACCTCTTTTAATCCTTCTATTTCTTCAATTTTTAGACTTAGTACTATAGTCTCCCAGTATTTGATCTCTAAAACGCACTTGCCTTCCCTAGCAATTTGATCTCTTAGAACGCACTTGCCTTCCTCGGCAACGGCACCAAAAACTTGATCGCAAGGTTTTGACTAAACTAATTTAGATGGGCTTATATTCGGTGATGAAGCTAAAAAAACTTGTTCCCCACTTTTCTGCTGATAAGTTAAAAGTTCAAAGGGGAACAGGTGTTGTCAATACCACTTATCAAACAGAAAAATGGTGACCACACTGCAAGTATACTATTTCGATGTAGTTTTAAAAGATATCGATCCCACAGGGAAGGAATTTGATTCTTAAGACCAACTAGAGTTACGGAATAAAAGAAATAAGATAATTTGTATTGGAGAGTTTGGATGGATTGGTGGATGGACTGATGAATAAATAGTTGCATGAGTAGATTAGAGAAGATGTTAACTATATAGATATTTCCTAAGATCAAGTATAGTAGAGAAAAACATGCAAAATCATCAAGAAGATTTCTTACACTAGATAACTTCAACAAACACGGTTCTAGATGCTCAAATATTCAATAATTCACTGTAGAGCAAAACATGAAATGACTTTTCTAGATCTAGGGTAAACGAATTATGACACTTATAAGAACCTGGATAACAATAATATTATGCTTAGTACGGGTCGCTCTCACATAGCCATATTTAGCAAGTTGTCATTCCAAAAATGTTGGCTCACTAAACAGTGTTATAATCATAGATCTAGTGATTATACACAATCTTGTTAACCTCAAAATCACTCTTAAAGTTAACTCAAAAGCTTATAACTTGATTAATATAAATAACGTAAGACGAAATACTCGTTATGACACATAGACATATCATAAACTTCGAAATAGAAATCTAAGTAGAAAACAAAGTAAAGTTTTAATGTATGCAAGTGACAGCTAAAGTTGATCAAATCATATCCACTCTTTAATGGGAGTCATCAATTCCTACAATTCCTGTGTCTACTTTGAATTCAGTCTCAACTCGTACAGAACCTCCGCTAGGATGCTTTTCTTTATGAATATCGAACAAATGAATGTTGAAGAATGAAAACTTTGATTGATAAGTGCTTTACAATTACACTCATAAAATATACGCTCGAATAAGTGGAAAAATCTAGTGATCGAAATAAGAATCGAATCACTTATACATTTTTCTCACTAAGACTTTGAACATAGTGAAAACTATATATTTTCACTCTCTATCTATACACGCATATCAACTATATCACACCATGCACCACACTCACATTCACCATGAAAATGGTTGGTTTTAAACCCTATTTATAGAGTATGAAGGGTTGTGTCTATCCAAACGAAGAGTCGTGTCCATTGGCAAAGAGTTACATCACTTCATTGTGATTGGATGGAAGGTCTTATCTTTATCCACAATGGAAAGGCACCTTTTCATGATTGGTTAACTTCTAAAAGGAGTCTTTTCATCTAATAGTTGATGGCGGTTGATAGTTCTTATCCGGTGGTTGGTAGTTGAGAAGAGTTTACCAATAACCGTCAGAAGTCGCGATCACAAATTAAATGTTATGATCATGACTAATGGTTGATAACTTTCTGTTTTGAAGAATAACAAGTTGCAACCGCGAATGGGTGTCAAGATCGTGAATTATACTTTTCTCCATAATTCTTCTTGCAACTTTACCAACCTTCGACAGCTTCGATCCTAAGACAAATCCTTGTGTTCCATGCATCTTTTTACACCTTTTTCACACGTTTTACATAGAATTCCATCTTTGATTATTTCACTACCAAGATTCACCTAGTTTCTACACTTGCATAAAAAACAACTACATACCATGTGAAATCTTTTATATGAAGTATAAAAAGAATAAAAACCATATCATTTTATGATTGAAAATATCATGATAATAAGTATAACTATATACTTATCAGTGGGCCTTGCGAGAAATCTTACAAGGGCCAGCAAAGCAAGCCTAAGATCACAGGCTTGTGGGCTTACAAGCGCTGCTTGACTGTGCTTGCGGGAAAGCCCACAAGTAGGACTCACAAGCGCTAGGTTCTCTTGTAGAGGCTAGCGAGGTTTCTCGCAAAGCCCACGCAGCCAAGGCAAGCCCATGCGAGGGGCTTGCTTTGAGCGGTAAGCTACTCTGCGATAATCTCATGGAGCAGCTCATAATGGCTCTCGAAGCTCACGTGGGATTGGTGTAAATAGTCTTAGTCTATATATATCCTCCTCAATCCCACATTGGTTTGGGGGGAGCATTTTTACTTCCCCTTAATCTATAAATAGCCTCATCTTCCCCACTATTTTACTTACTTCAACTCAAACTTTTGAGTTTTGACTTCTTTTCTTCATGAGTTTTTTTACGAGATCCTCCACGAGTTTCTTCGCTTTTGCAAGAAATCTTTTAAAGGCTTTTTCCTATTTTGGAAAGATCTTTCTTAGTTATATTTTTTGGTTGGTCTAAGAGTGGTCTAGCAGCTGTTTGTTAACTAACGAGTTCTTCCTCTATGTGAGGTTTTAGTTGATGGGTCTGTGTGGACTAGTCATAGAGGGAATCCTACTTTGGAGGCTCGTGCTAATGGAGTGTTGTTCAATTACTCTAAGGGATTTCCGCACCGAAGGGAAAGGCACGCATCAACTAGTAATGCTCTAATCTTAGATGCTCGGATTCTTATAAGTTTTATAAACCTATAAGCATCTATAGAACATTTTGATATAATTTATATCAATCGTGTCATGCTTAATAGATCTTTTAGGGTTAATCTTAAATTTTGAAATTCCATCATGCAAGTTCGCATGTTCAATATTACCTTATTTAACCAACAATGGTATCAAAGCTAGCCTTATGCTATGCATGATTGATGATAATATATTGAAATGCTATTTTCTATAAATTGATTAAAGTATGCTACGCATGACTTAGGTTTCAATTCCCGTCATAGAAAAATATTTGATAACTAGATTAGGATTTTTCTCAAACTTAGTCTAGGTGATTATCATATAACTTAACAATGTTTCACCACACATTTAAATGCTTTAAATTGAGGGTCATATAGTATTTCACTCGATTAAAAGAATGAAATCTTTAAATCTATGGTATAACAAATCAAAGTGTTTGTGTTTATTTTGGTAAGGATTGGACTTGGCTACTCATTTACTTTAAGGGGACCTCTCCTACCTAGAAATATCCATCGGTATTAGGTTCAAGCATACTTATGGGACTTTTATACTTAGTCAATTTTCTAGTATGGGAATTGGATTTCACATATGGTTTTACAATCACGGTTTAAGTTGTTAGATTAAAACTTATAGACATAGATGCAAGAACTTAAACATGGACCTTGTATGAGCGGACAATGCTCTACCCGCGCGATCATCGCGAGGTGCCGACCTAGTGAGTTGGGGTATGGGGTTTTCGAAAATGTGCATTATGGTTGTAAAAAGGATTCCGAAAACTCGAGACCTAAACCTCTAGCCTATGTTATACAGAGTCACTACCCGGATCAGCTCTTCTAGGAAATTCGTCGTTATTTATTTGTCGTTACTTAAGTCATATTAAGCAAGTGGCTACATTATGGTCTGGATGAGTTACTTATTTCATCGTTATGTAAGTCATATTAGCCAAGTGGCTACCATATTCCGATATCATGATATCCCATTCTAAATCATTTTTGAGTTGTGATTTAGCATGAATACAGAAGGTAATAAATAAGTGCGAAAAGTAAATAGGAAGGAAAGTAAATGCGCTTAGTCTAAGGGGATTATTTATATATTTTGGGGACAGGGAATACAAATTGCCTAAAATACATGAGATCTAGGTAAATGAATACATCCATATCCTATTATACAATCGATGTAACAAATTCATAATTTTATTGAGGTGCGATACTTGAAGGAAAATAAATCCTAACATACATCTAACCGAATCTACTTGCATCAATAAAGGTTAGCATGAAATATTTTCACAACACAAAAATGTGCCAATGCACCAAGTATGTTTGGTTTGAATATTTGGAAGACGAGTGTGCTCGAGTTAAATTAAAAGTGCCGACAAAGGCTTGTGGTTTTCGTTGTGAAAAATGATTCATTTTTATACTAGTATGTTGCTAGTTTTATTAATGAAAATGCCGCATGTGAATTTTTTCGGGTCAGATATCTGGGAATGGGGCGTTCCCTTCGTCGGGGTTTCCTAGTCGAAACTTAATTATTCACAAATATATGGAAGTCGTAAATAATTCTAAGCCCATGATCATAATCACTATATTTTGTATATATTTCGAGAAAATTCCAGTACGGTATTAATTTTATGTCGGTTAAGAGGAAACCGTTATTTAAATTTCCCCTCAGGATATATCCAAAAGACTAATACAACACATAATTATTCTACTCATCTTGATATGTTCATGTAAACGAGTAATTTTTGGTTAATTAACCCATAATTTGTGCATAATATATAAACTTGTATTTTGGAAAAAAGGGGTAACACCGACATCATTGTTGCAATGTCAGTGTCAGCATTGTAACACCAACACCGACGTCACAACACCAACATATCAACGTTCCCTAATTTTTCCAGAATATAGAGGGAAAAAAGGCAAGAATTTAAACACTTTCAAAACAACATCAAATCATCAAATAAGCATGAGACACAACTCTAGGAACTTAGAGGCTCACTCCGTAGTTGAGAGTCCACTTCTTTGAGATCCATAAAGCTCCTTCGGGAAGCCCTCCTCATTTCTTTACTTATCTGATGTGGTGTTTTGGCACGATAAAACCAAGTGATGGGACAATTTTTGCTCCTCAAACTTAAAGTGTAGTGACTTTTATGTATCTAAGGACTATGTTGATGGTTTCTCCACTAAGTTTTATTGAATTAATACTTAATAAAGATGACACAAAGTGGTTTGAACGTGAACATAAACTAGAGACGTGATTCTCTTCACTTCTCTCAATTTTGGTTAATCTAAACCTCAAAGTTACCTAAATACATCCTACAAAACCTAAGTTCATACCTTTTTTATGAACTTTACTTAACCTTTTCAAAGAAACTTGCTTTCCCTTATGAACATACACCAAAAACTAACCCAAACCTTATGGAATTCAAAATTTTCTCTCCAAGACAAGTGAGCTCTATTCTCTGCAACTTTTGGCATGAAAATGCAGCTCCCTTTTGTCTGAATATGAGCTGTCCTTTTGTAGGAGATTTCCCTTCAATCCAAAGACAAAAATCATGATTATTCACCCTCATTTTTTACTTTTTACCACCCTAATCTAAGGGAGGAGGACCCTCTCCAGCCACTCTATAGTGTGCAGGAAGATGGAGAGATCAAACAATGGTACTAGGGCCCTAGAGAATTATTATAACCATTATTCACAAAATTCTACAATACTGCTACTACTTGCTAATACCGATGTTGTCACATCAGTATGGGCATTGGGCTTAACTTCAGCCAAGCTTTGAATGGTCCAAATAAAGATGGTCGCTTAACGTTTGTAAGAAACAAGGAATGCTTCTCACGAGGACCTTCGAGACCCTGTCAAAGTGGAAGACTAGTAAAGGAAAATAAATTACAACTTCATCATCGAATGCGCGAGTGAGGATCAAAATCCCGTGCTCACAGGCTGCCCCTATTGGGATCACTGTTGATATGAGATTAGTATGGTCCACGATTGAAAGAGTAGCGAGGTTTAGAGGTTATACCTGACCGGTCACAGTTGGTACTTCCCGATGTGGGGTCTTTGTGATAATCCAAGGCTTTTCATCCTAGCTCCATGTTATCACTACTTGTCTCTCTGTACTCGTTGTGAGTTGCCTGTTCGGCAATAGTTTCCCCCTGGATATCGACCTTCAGCTTGTCACGATCGGTAAGGAGAAGCTTGGAAGAGGTACAGACTGTAGAAATTCCATTGAGTGTAAAAAGTTGGAGAAGGTGAGGACTGTAGAAAGTCTGTCGACTATAATAAGTCGTAGGAAGGTGCGGACTTTAGAAAGTCCATTGACTGTAATAAGCAAGGGAAAATACGGACTGTAGAAAGTCCATTGACTTTAATAAGTCAGTGAAAGTGTGGATTGTAGAATGTCCATTGATTGTACTAAGTCAGAAGCGTCGAACTGTAGAAAGTGTGAGCACGGGATTTTGTACCAACTCGCGTGTTCGATGATGATAGCTTTTTTGGGATTTTATCCTTGAATCACACAATTCTCGATTATCCAAACGCCTTTAAATGGGAGTGTTCCTCGTCTCTAAATTTAAAAGGACTTTTAATAAAATTAATTAATTTTTCTCTTTTTTTTCAAAAAATTAATTAAAAATACAAAAAATATAAAAATACATGGAAAATACAAAAAATACGAAAAAATCGCAATAACCGGAATCGCGGATCTGCCTCGCTAGAAAGTCTGGTGAGCCTCGCCAGAATTTACTGCCTTTTTTGGATTTTCGGGATTTTCCCTATAAATATTTGGGGAATTTTCAGTAATCAGGACCAGAAATTTTAGAGAAAAACATTGCTTTTAGAATTGCAACTGATTTCGAGAATTAAGCAAGTATTTTTCGTGATTTACACTACATTTTCAACTACCTTAACTAAAAGACGACGAGGACTACTTCCTAGGTTCGAGTGGATATTTTTGATATGGATTCACTCCGTAAGGGTAAGCCTCTAAGTTCCTAGAACTGCTGATTCCATGCTCATTGTCTGCTATTCCTTATTTTGATTTCATCTGCGAACCTAGGATTTTTATTATTCTATTTTATTCCGAATGTTGTAATTTTTCATTCTTCATCTGTAATTTCTTTATTAATGGAGATATATGCTAGAATACCCCCACAAGGGAATAAAAATATATTCCCAGATAACAGCCCCCACTATTTTACCATGCGATAAATTTCATTAATAAAAATGAGCAACCAATGTGTTAATAAAATGAATTATTTTATTTTAAATGACAAATCCATTACCGTGATTTTTCAATAGGCCACACGGGTCTCGCTAAAGCCAAAATTAGGCAAACGTGCAATGTATTGTAATATACAATGTGCTAACCTTTGTGGATGTAGTATTAGATGTATGTTTAGGATTTTAATTTTCCTTCGTGTATCGCAATTTCAATTATTTTTTGGGAAATGTAATTAATAGATTAGGCGGGCGGTTGCATCCCCCTAGATTTTGTAATTTTTAATCTTTACTTTCCGCATTTATTTACTACTTTATGGATGGATTTATCACTTTCAAATATATGTGATCATGCATAATAACTCGAAAAATGACATAAGTGTGAATATGCACAATTAAGAAATACGATTTTCTATAGATGTAATATAATGTGATCCAATAAGAAATAAGCAACTTATCTGAACCTGAATCTATGTGTCTTAGTGGGCCATCCCCCGGATGTTAAGCCTCACGGGACTCTAATTCTTGGAAAGAGCTAATCTAGGTGGCAACTCTACACTAAGAGAAGGCGGATTCGGGTTTGGCCGATCTAAAAATGTTTTTCCACATTAAATAAACACTTATTTTTCCACATTAAACTACAATTAAATCAAAATGAATGAGGAACACTCTTGGGGATCGAATGGATACGCCGAAGTGGATTCATACCGCAAGGGTAAGCCTCTGAGTTCCTAGAACTACGAATTCCGAGCTCATTATTTGCTTCATCTCTTTCTGATTTTTTTTATTTGTGAATCTAGGAATTATTTTATTTATTATTGTAAATGTTGTAATAATTCTTTTCATCTCAATCTTCTATTTTATTTCTTTTTAATTTTTATGTTAGAATACCCCAACAAAGGAAATTAAAATAATTCTTGGATAACAGACCTCACTTTATGCCATGCAATCATTTTCACTAATAAAATTGATCAACATATGTGTAAATAAAAATGAACTATTTTTATTTAAAATAACAACTTTAAACCGTCGATGTTTTAATTAAGCCACACGGGCCTCGCTAAAATCAAATCGAACATATATGATATCCCCTATGCTAACCTTTGTGGATGCAGGTTAGATGTATATTTAGGATTTTATTTTTCCTTCAGGTATTGCACATATTTTTGAGGAAATGTAATTAATAGGGTAGCGGGCGGTTGCATCCCCCGATTTTTTTAAGCCTTGTAATTTTTATTTTTCGCATTTATTTTCGACATTTACTTACTGCTTTGTGGATGGTTTATTATTCTGCTTTGTGGATGGTTATTATAGTGCAATACGTGAATCATGCATATAAAGTCTAAAAACGACCTATGTGCGAATATGCATAACTAAGAAAATACGGTTTTCTGTAGATGTAATATAATGTGATCACATAAGAAATAAGTAACTTATCCCGAACCCGAATCTCTGTGTCTTGGTGGGCTGTTCCCCGGACATTAAGCCTCATAGGAGTCTAATTCCTGTAAAGAGCTAATCCCAGGTAACGACTCCACACTAAGAGACAACGGATTTGGGTTTGACCAAATCAAAAATATATTTTCGCTCTCTCTTTCAAACCTTGTCAGGGTTCCCGACCTGGTGCAGCTTTTTTTCAAACACCCTGGTGGACCGCGCCTCTCATCTTCCGCACGCTTTCGGCCCACCGCTCCGTATCGCCCGCTCACAGTGGTGGCTCTGCTGGGGATTTTTTCAGAAAGCTTGTTTTTCAAAGGTTTTTAGATTTTGGATAAGTGCCGAAAATTATTGATCACATTATTCTGTTTTCTCTTAATTATGACATATTCATAATAACGCATAGCAGTAGAAGGGATTAGCCCATAAGTCTAAGGTACCCTTATTACTGTGAAACTCTCTCTGGTACTAATCTGCCGCCCTGGGAAAAGATAGTACTTGAGTGGGTAGAGTACTTGTTGCCATATCGCATGTACCTCCCTCGTTAGAGGCTTGGAGTGTATTTTAATGCAACAAGAACCTTCTACATCAGCAACCCATTTACAACCCTCATGTAAATAACGCATAAGCATTTTCCCTAGGGTGTTACCCAACAAACGACCATTGTATTTTTCTGCAGGTGCACTCCTTAGTATCTTCATGGTACTAAGATGAACCAAACTTAGGATAGAGACTAGCCAAAAACCCTACACCCGGGAGTTATATGGTTGGTAGATTGGACGTTTCATGCTATGTCATTGAACAAATGTCATACTAACCATGAATTTTTATGCAGACACTTGAACGCACACACTCATGATATTAAATGTACATGTCACGCATAGTTAACACTTTAGATCGTATCACCCTAGGATAACATAAAACCACTTAGGAACATCACTTACCCCTTTTAGCAAGATGTCCACTTAACATCTCGCTATTAGTTTGTACATTGCAAACATACCTTCCTTTTACTACGTGATGTCCACTTGACATCCGACACATAGTCCGCAAGGGGTAATAATATATCCTACACATCATCTTTGAAATGTTCACTCAACATCCAACTCACAAACCTTCCGGGGTAATTATACACACCAAAAGTCCAAAAGGGGAAAATACCTACCTAAAACCATTTTTTCCACATTGAAGGATATCCTAGTTAATGTCCTAACCTAAGCCCACACGAGGCAAACTTACTTCAAAAGTCTTACCTTACCAAATCTTCAAGGGTATACGCCTCATACCTGAATCATTTTCCCATACATGGTAATAATTCACGTATCACCACATACCCTTAAATAATGATGACTACACAGGTATCTGAAACTCCACCGTAATTGGGCAAAATAACCAAATCATTCATTAGGTAGCTGCATACCGTAGTTATTTTCATTTTATTAGGGTATGTCACACTGCTTTCCCGAAACAGTTTTGACCCCCTCATTCCATGAGACCTAGTCATAGTATAAAACCTCAAACCATTGACCTATTACCACATTGGTAGCTTAGTCAACTCACTCACATCTCTCGTGTTATGATGTCATTGTACAAGTCTCAAATCCAACCCCCGATGTTGGATTTTCCTTTTCACATGTTTTCATGTTTACCTAACGACTAACCTGTTTGTTTCAAATGGATTGACATACATGTTATTTCACATCATGGCATGCTAACCCCTCGTGAATGCAGCCATAACATTAAAAAAATCTCATGCATTACCTGTGTCATGACTCATATGATGAATCTTACATGCACGGTCTAATATTCTGCTCATGACCCGTGTCATGACTCATATCATGAATCTTACATGCAAGGTCTAATATTCTGCTCATGTATCGAAGGGGTTTGGAAGAGGCCTTGGTCCACGTTTCCCCAATTGTGGCCAATCTGGAGGGGGTTTTATATACTGACTTAAGTGAGGACTCGGGTTCAGACTCAAATTCGGTTCAACGCACATTTGTTATGGCTAATCTAAGAGAAGAAGGTATGGGAGAGGATCACCTTGTCCTTACGGGACAAAATTCTCAGCAGTCGTCGATGAGCGCCAAGATTGCAGCTGCCTTAAATGCCTTTACCAACAGTGAACAGCTAGCATCGCTCATTCACCAACACATCTAGAGGGCCCAGAATGCAGTGTCCAGCCCGGAGGTCACCCTCAACAATGTCAATCCAACAGAGGGACATCTTACCTCACATGCAGTATCCTCAACTCCTACTACCATTTATCAATACGGGGCAGGACAAAGTCAGCTGAACCAGGCTCAGATTGGGCAGCCAGGATATGACTTTGCCAATCATTCACAATGCTTCCCTGGATAGACTGTCCAACCAGCATTCGCACCAGGGCCTTTCTACCAAGGAATGACCCAACACACTATTCCTAACTGGAATACGTCGGTTGCCTCACAATTCCAGGCACCTCAACTGCCCTATTTCGCGGCATATCCCTGGGGGTAATATGGCTCTTAACCAAGCGCAGGGAACGCCATCCTCCAACAACCTGGCATGGTAGAACTATGGTAACAGTTCTTGGCCATTCACGGTGGCCACCTAAGGAACACGTACCCTACATAGCCGACAATCGGGGATGAAGATATCTTGCCTCCAAACTTCGCAATGCTGCAGTTTGAGAAGTACGTAGGATCTGGTGACCCACGCGATCACTTGACGCATTATCAGACAGTGATAAGAGCATTGAGGGTCAGCGATCGAATGATGGCTAAGCTCTTCGTCGTCACCTTAGGCCACCCGGTCAATGAATGGTACAGCCACCTTTTCGCTGGACATAGCTACCAATTGGAATAGCCTCGCTCAAGGTATACTGGAGCATTATGGTTTCAACTCTCAGATGGAAACCACAATGCAACATCTGGAGGCTATCAGGCAAAGGTATGGCGAGAGCTTCAAATCCTACTATGCACGTTGGATGGCCACACAAGTCAGGCTTCGGCTCTCTTAACTCTACCAGAGATGACAACCAAGCTACTAGACGGTGCACAGCCATCATACAGGAACAAGTTTGGGTCAAACATCTTCTCGAGCTACCAAGAAGTGTTTGAGAAGGCGGATAGGATGGAGCACTTTGAATCCATGAACACATCCTGGGGGATTGATGATGTAATAAATTAGCATTTAGCTACTTAGCCTATGACGCTTCTTTTGAATTATTTTTTAATAAATTGAACATTGTTTATTTACTTGATATTTTATCAATGACATCACGCATTCTCATAAACATATACATAGTGTTTTTAGCACATGTGACACATCATTTCATGAAATTAATTTGGGTATAAATGGATTCCCCATAATAAATTCAAATGATTTGACTCTTGAGAGAAAGTGAGAGACAAATAAATGTACTTAGACAACGCGTGATAGCAATTACCTCATCATACAAGGATGAAAGAACAATGGAAAGATCTCCAAGTATGAAACATCCACTAACTCAACCAAGCGAATGAAGCACGCAAAGATCAAAAGGATCGGAGCTAGAATAAGGCTAAAATGTTGACCAAGCAAGTTGGGACCAAACAATTGACGCAATGCCACAAAGAATGAGTCAGATCATTGCACACGTCAACAACTCCATTCATAAGACCAAACAACCATCGCAATGCAACAATGAAGGAGTCAGATTGTTGAACACATATACAACTCCATCACCACCATTCATAAGACCAAACAACTGTTGCACTTCCATATAGAAGGAGTCGGATCCTTGAACACATTAACAACTACATCACGCGGATCACCATCAAACAAGAGACAATGCTAAAGATAAAAAGGAGTCAGACTGTTGAACACGTTAACAGCTCCTTCACACGACTCGCTACTATTAATGGGGCAATCATCGCACCATCAAAGGAAACACTAATGATCAAGACCCATCATCACCTACACCTCAAGTAAACAAAGCGGCATACCAATCGGTTAGAAATGCTAAAAGAGTCAACAAATGAAGTCATGGACATGGACAACGACTAATCTACCAAGTCAACCAAGTTTTACACAATTGCTATCACACATAGGTGAAAGAAATAAATCGATAAAAAGTAGTACAAACAAAAAAATAAATTTGTATTTAGCCTGTCAATTAACACTTGGTTAGTTGAGCAAAAATTAGGGCTTCTTTTCAAAACTCAAAAAGAATAGTCCGTTGAGTTGAACACCTGAAAATGGTGGCTCAGGCAAAACTTAGGACAATCAGAGAACAACATTAGTTAGAAAACGTGAAAGGGCTAATTGATGGCAGGAGTAAAATCATTTGAAACATTTATACCCTTGTTAAGTTCATCAATGAATTATCATTTTTGCTAAATCTTTTATGCATATGCTTATCTTGATTGCTTGCATGTCAATGGTAGAATGTCGCAAGTAAACATCCAAAAAACAAATAAAAAATAAAATAAAGAAAAATGAGTCTGCTGGCTTGAAAACCTGAAAGGGCAGTCCAAGCAAAAATTAGGACAAGGTTAGATAGATTGAAAACCCGTAAGGGCGATCTATGAAAAACTTAGAACCAATATCAAAGTCATCATCTCCTCCTCGGAACGGTACGAGGGATCATTGCCAATATAATGCAGGATCAACGACTCATCCAGACTTTCCTCGAATCTGATACAATGAACCCATGGTCATTGCTTTGAGGGAGTCGTCCATGGAATCCCTAACAAGATAAGTCATAGGGGCAACCATGCACCAGCACAAGAGAAGGCTCTTCAATGAACGAAGCCCACGACACCTACAACAGATGAACATACATCATATGATAAATATTGTTCGTGCATAAAATCATGCATACATTACATACACATCATGCTATTTACAGGTAAAGACGATGCCAAATTGGGGCAACACTACCCTAATAAACAATAACCTCCACATGAGGAACCTAAGAAGGATGATGGCCCACTCAAGCCGAAAGTCAACATTGCAATATCACAACGGAGCATTCTTCGGGACATTCCCGAATTTTATTAAACTCATTTATTCATAATGGTTTAATTTTTTTGATTAAAGGGGAAAAAATTTTTGCTTCGCATAAACTCAATCAAAAAATTAAAACATTCATCATAAAATGTATTAACATTATACTTTTCTCCGACTTGTCACAGGAAACAAATCAGAGTCACCTTTGAAACAGATTCAGGCACCTATCTACAATCATCACAAGGGGCACTGTTCGCCACTTTCCTACTAATAAGTTTAATAGTTTGTTCACAAGATTCGGCTATATATCAACGGCGCCAAAAACTTGTTCGTGAAAAATATAGGTGTTGTCATTACCTCTTATCAAATAGAAAAATGATGATATCTACAAGTATACAGTTGCGATGTAGTTTTAAAAGATATCAATCCCACAGGGAAGGGCTAGTTCTAAAGATCAACAAGGAAGATAAGATAAAAAGAAAATAAAATAATGTATAGTTTTTTTTATAGGAGGGTTAGAATAAAATATGAGTAAATATAGGTATGAAAGATTAGAGAATCTAAATATATAGATTCTCCCTACAAAATAAGGAAAGCAGAGAAAACATGAAAGTTCAACAAAGATGTTACGATTCACTAAACTAATCTAATAGACTCGGTTCTAAATACTCAGATGTTCAATTATTCACTACAGAGCAACACATGAAATGACTTTTCTAGATCTAGCGCAAACGAATTAAGACTATCATATAAACCTGGACAACATCAATACTATGCTTAGAACGGTTTGCTCTCACATAGCCACATTTAGCAAGTTACCATTCCAAAAATGTTGGCTCACTAAATAGCGTTATATCATAGATCCAGTGATTATATACGATATTATTAACCCCAAAACTACTCTTAAAATTAACTCCAATGCATATAACTTGATTAACATAAAAGACGTAACACGAAATACGCATTATGACACATAGACATATCATAAACTTCGAAATAGAAAGTATAAGTAGAAAGGAAAGCAAAGTTGTAAGGTATGCAAGTGAAAGCTAAAGTTGATCAAACTATATCCACTCTTTAATGGGAGTCATCAATTCTCATAATTCCTGCGTCTGCTTTGAATTAGGTCTTGGCCCGTACAGAACCTCCGCTAGGATGCTATTCTTTGCGAATATCGAACAAACGAATATTGAAGAACGAAAACTTTTATTGATAAGTGATTTGCAAGTACGCTTATACAACAATCGCTTGAGAATATAGAGAATCTAGTGATCGAAATAAGGATTCGAATTACTTAAACATTTTCTCGCTAAAGCTTATGAACGTAGCGAACTCTCTATCTACACACACTATATGTAACCCTATAATTACACTCTAATATTCTCCTCTCTTTTGGTGTCACTTTGGTGCATGAAATCTGTGAATTATGGAGCCCTATTTATAGAGTTCAAAGGGTTGTGTCTATCCAAATGAAGTGTTGTGTCCATTGGTGAATGATTGCATCTCTTCATTGTGATTGGTTGAGAAGCTTTGATATAATCCACAATGGATAGGCACCTTTTCATGATTGGTTGACTCCTAATAAGTATCTTTTCATTGGTAGTTGATGGCGGTTGATGGTGGTTGATCATGCTTATCTAGAGGTTGGTAGTTAAGAAGATAATACCAGAAAACCGTCCAAGTCGCGATTGTGATATACATGTCGCAACCGTGAATCTTTGATTGGCAGACTTCTGATCTGAAGAAGAACAAGTCACGACCGTGAATGATTGTCGCGGCCTTGAAATTCATTTTTCTTCAGAATTCTCCTTACAACTTCACCGATCTTTGACAGCTTAGATCCTAAGCCAATTCTTTGAGTTCCATGCATCTTTTGCACCTTTTTCACTCTTTTTTCATAGAATTCCACTTTTGATCATTTTACTCCCAAGATTTACCTAGTATCTACATTTGCATAAAAAACAACTACATACCATGAGAAATCATTTATATGATGTATAAAAATGACTTAAAATATAGTGTTTAGTGTATAAAATTAATATGATATTAAGTGTAATTATATACTTATCAGACACACAATGACCAAAACCAAAGAATGAAACGGTTACCGATCACTAAAGGGACACCGTAGATAGAAACGGTCGACCCGCACACAAGGGGCGCACAGTACCTAAGGGATTCTGAAGAAAGAAATGGACAACCCTATAAAGACACAGCGCCAAAAAGGAAGGCCTATGTTATCACCAATTGGGACCAAGAAGTCACCAACCACACCGGTCGGGTATTCTCTCTATCCCTACGCTCATTTCGTGTGATCATACTAGTTATACAACCAGCGATGATCACACGAGGGGTAACTGTGAGCACGGGATTTTGTACCAGTTCCCGCGTTCAATGGTGATCGCTTTTCGGGATTTTTATCCTTGAACCACACATTTTTCAACCGTCCGATGATCTTCAAATGAGAGTTCAAAATAATATTTAGGACCATAGAAAATATTTAAAAGCGACAAAGTGAAAATTTAAGGGCTTAAAATATTTTTAAGGGACATAAATAATTTTTTTAGGGTCCAAAATAATTTAATTAGCTTATTTAGAAATATAGACTTGTATATACATATACATATACATATAGATATATATGTATATGTATATGTATATA
>CATIWQ010019897.1:0-32120 GCA_949673415.1 Euphorbia schlechtendalii | reverse complement strand
TTTTTATGCAAATGCAGATACTAGGTAAATCTTGGGAGTAAAATGATCAAAAGTGGAATTCTATGAAAATAGAGTGAAAAAGGTGCAAAAAGATGCGTGGAACTTAAAGATTTGGCTTAGGATCAAAGCTGTCAAAGATCGGTGAAGTTACAAGGAGATTTCTGAAAGAAACAAAATTCACGATCGCGATAATGCCTCGCGGTTGCGACCTGTTCACTTCAGAAATAGAAGTCTACCAACAAAGATTCACGGTCACGAATGACATATCACGGTCACGACATGGACGGTTTTTTGGTATTATCTTCTTAACTACCAATCGCTAGATAAGCATGATCAACTGCCATCAACCACCATCAACTTCCAACGAAAAGATACTTAACAGAAGTCAACCAATCATGAAAAGGTGTCTCTTCATTGTGGATAACATCAAGTTTCATCAACCAATCAAAGTGAAGAGATGCAGTCTTTCACTAATGGACGTGACTCTTCGTTTGGATAGACGTAACCATTTAAACTCTATAAATAGGGCTCCAATTCTCACCAATTTCGTGTGGACAAAGGGGGTGCAAAATAGTGCAACATTATAATCAGAAATAGTGAGAAATATATAGTGTGTGTGTGTGTGTATGTGTGTAAATAGAATCGCTACATTCCTATGTGTTAGCGAGAAAATGTTTAAGTGATTCGAATCCTTGTTTCGATCACTAGATTTCTCTACATATTCGAGAAATTATTGTATAAGTGTACTTGCAAATCACTTATCAATAAAAGTTTTCGTTCTTCAATATTCGTTTGTTCGATATTCGCAAAGAATAGCATCCTAGCGGAGGTTCTGTAGGGGCGGAGACCGAATTCAAAGCAGACGCAGGAATTGATGACTCCCATTAAAAGAGTGGATACGGTTTGATCAACTTTAGCTTTCACTTGCATACCTTACAACTTTGCTTTGCTTTCTACTTATACTTTCTATTTCGAAGTTTATGATATGTCTATGTGTCATAATGCGTATTTTGTGCTAAGTCTTTTATATTAATCAAGTTATATGCGTTGGAGTTAATTTTAAGAGTAGTTTCGGGGTTAACAATATCGTGTATAATCACTGGACTTGTGATATAACACTGTTTAGTGAGCTAACATTTTTGGAATGGTAACTTGTTAAATGTGGCTATGTGAGAGCGACCCGTACTAAGCATAGTATTGATGTTGTCCAGGTTTATATAATTGTCTTAATTTGTTTGCGCTAGGTTTAGAAAAGTTATTTCATGTGTTGCTCTGCGGTGAATCATTGAACATCTAAATATTTAGAATGAGTTTGCTAGATTAGTTTAGTGAATCGTAACATCTTTGTTGAACTTGCATGTTTTCTCTGCTATACTTATTCGTAGGGAAAATCTCTATATTTAGATTCTCTAGTCTTCCACAACTATACTTACTCATTTTTCATTCTAATCTTCCTATCTAAAACCTTCAATCTATTTTTATTTTATTTATTGTGTTTTCCCTTGTTGATCTTTAGACTTGGCTCCTTCCCTATAGGTTCGATATCTTTTAAAACTACATTGCAACTGTATACTTACAGTTATCATCATTTTTCTATGTGATAAGAGGTACTGACAAGACTTGTATTTTACATGAACAAGTTTTTGGCACCATTGATATATAGCCGAATCTTGTGAACAAACTATTAAACTTATCAGCAGAAAAGTGGCGAACAAGTTTTTGGCGCTGTTGCTTGTGAAGGCTATAGCCTTCTAAAGATCAAAGTTCTGGGGAAGGTAAGTAAGTTCTAAAGTTTTTATCTGTTTATTTTTTTTCCTATACCATAAAATTTTCTAAATTTCATTCTAGATATGAAAAGATTATGAAATAATCATCTTGGCTGTGATACGTCATAATTTTCCATCTTAATTCTTGACAAATAGAAGATTTTCTTCTATTTTTCCTATTCACGTTCGCAACTTTCAATCACACTCGTGAATTTCCCTTCAAAACTTTCTGTTTCTTGCTTTTAGTATACTCACGATCGCGACCTAGGATCATGATCGCGACGTGAGCAAAAATTGTAGCAGTTTTGGCAGTTTTTCAACGGTTTCTCTCAAATTCTACATAATGGGTTTGATTCTCATAACTTTCACTTCAGATTCTGTATTTCCTTTCCTTTCAGTGTAAGCATCTGTTCTAAAACCTTGAAATCAATCAACCCTTTTCAACAAAATGGTTCACTCAAAAAAATCTGTTCTTATCCCTCCTTTAGACCTGCAAGAATGGTATGAAGCACCTTTTCCTATTCACTCTCGAGAGGAAGGTGATCATTTCAAAACCATTAGAGATGCAGATTTCACTAGTTCTTATGTCATTCATAAGAATAGTTCATTAAATTAGGAATCTATGAGAGGGTAATGTATTACCTTGGAATCCTAAACATAGTTCTCTATTCCTCTATGAATATTGGGAACAATATAGACATCTGTAAGGAAATGTTGATTTCGTTAGTATGGATGAATTCTAAGATGAACTGTTTGGAGTATCGACATCGAGGAAAGAAGTATAAATTGTCAAGAAAGAAGTTGGAGTAGAATTTGGGGTTCCCTAAAGATTGTTAATACAAAATGCTTCCTGGTTGGGATCAACTACCAACATGGAATTGCCTTACTAGAAAAGATGAATACAAACAGGAATCTGCCTATAGCCGGTGGATCCAAGACCCCTGTTTGCTTGCTTTACTCTTCTATCTAAGTAGTGCGCTTTTCGGTAGATCTAGTTCTGATACGGTCATTCCTGAAGAATTGTTTATCTTGGAAGCAGTTTGGAATGGCTTACCTATGGACATATCGGGGATTATGATGGGGACTCTTATGTTTACCGCAATTGATCCTGGTAGGATAGTGTACGGGTGTCAAACTATGGCGAATTTGTTAGGACAAATTGGGAGATTACCTTATTGTGCTAAACTCTTTACTGATGAAGATGAAATTCCAGAGTTAATTATGGAAATTTTCTTCAAGCATGGATTTCTAACTAAGTGTATTGGTGAGAATGGAATAACTTATGATTGGAAATCATGGGACGAACGAGTAGAAGTTGATAAAAAGCATGAAAGAGAAATTACTAGGGAAGAAAGGAGTAGTTCAACCAATCTTAAGAGAAAGTTGAATGAATCAATGGAAGAGCAAATCTCTATTCATCGCAAGATTAGCAATATCCATATTTTGGTATGTGATGTTGAAAGGGATCTGCGGGAGTCACGTTATAAGATTGATTAGATGATTGAATCATTAACTCTTGAATGAATAGTTTACTTTTCTTTTCAGTTTAGAATCTTGTATAGTCTTTTCTTTCAGTTTAGTTATGTTTTATTTTATTGTGTGTTTGTTTGTTTGCTTGTTTTCTTTTTTTATGTTTGCTTGTAAATATTTGTTTTTATAAATGAAAATTTGAACAACAAGACGTTGATGTTCAATTGCTATCTTCAACATGAATACTCAAGGTATTATAGCAAATATTTATCGTTTATATTTAACAAAGTTTGTTTGTGTTTGTGTTTCTAAGTTTTTATAGGTACAAGTCTAAAAATTGAAGAAATTTGAGGATTAAAGAAGATCGCGACCGCGACACAATTCACGCTCGTGGTCACTGGATAACAAAACTTTCTATTTCTTTCGTGAGGAGAGTCATGATCGCGACTGGCCTTCGCGATCACGACACGGCGAAATTATAACCGTTATAGATAGCGAACTGACACGCGACATATGGCTAAAACGGCCATTAACGGCTAGTTTTGACCCCTAAATGGCTATAATCCCATTTATGACCAATTAGAGACCCATTAATCCTCTATAAATAGGTCCAAGTTGAACCCTAGCCACCACACCTTCTAAAAAGCTTTTAAAATTTTTGATTTTCTCATCTTATATATTCAAGCATCTAAAACTTTTCAAACCTTTATCTTCAAAACCAACATGACTCGTGTGAAGAGAGCAGCACAAAAGAGAGGAGCACGATCAATTCAAGAAGAATTTGATTGTCGTTTCCCATTGAGGACAAGAGAAGAGGGTAAGAGATTTCAAAAGCTAAGCAAATTGGATATCACTAGGATGATATTCCTCGATTTCGTTTTCTTGAAAACTCTAAATCTCCATGAATAGATGGAAGCCTACCTTTCAATTCTTGGTCTTTCAAAATTATGGATATGCGGTTCCCACAAAATAGAGATTGGATTCTCGAATGTTTGGTAACATTCGATTTCGAAGATTCAAGGAAGAAGGCAATACGATTTTGGAATCAAGGACAATAATACACCGTCATGAAAGAGATGATGGGTGATTGGTTTGGTTTTGAGATTGCTAATTCATCAAGCATGACAGATTCATTTCAACCTAATTGAGTTTGGACAAATTTGTTGGGTAAGAGAGTCTTCGATCCCAAAAATTCTCCTAACAAACTCATTAAGGATGAATGCATTCTTCTTCTCCACAAATACCTTTCCACTTAGGTATTTTATCGAGTAGAGAATACAAAGATCCAAAAGAAAGACTTGTTTGTTCTTTCTTCTGCTTTGATGAAGCAAAAAGCGAAATTCGTGGATATCATATGGGATATAATGAAGAAGAACTCGACGAGAATGAGAAGCAAGAATAAGTGGCCGAGATTATCACTGCCATAATCTTGGGTGCATGAGGTGAACTCCCCTATGATCAACAACCGGGTGAGTATTTTCGGTACATGGATAGGAATCATTTGAAGAACACCAGACTACTCCAAGAACACGAAGGTGTTTATTCTTTTTATTCCTACTCTAATCGCACCAAGAAGCTCAATTTGACTCAAGAAGATTCTTCCATCGGACCATCAAATCCATCCGTTAGCCATCGCAAAGGAAAAGCCCTGATGACTGAAATATAAGAAGAAGATGAAGAAGACGAAGAAGCTTCGGAAAATTGGAAGGCAAGCATACAACTGAAATTGGATAATTGCCAAGCGGAACTTGGAGTTATGAAGAAGGACATGAAGATTCTAAAGAAAAGTAATAAATCGATGCTTTGAAAATTACTTTCTTTCTTTAGAAAACAAAATTGCCAATTCACTCCTAGTCCACCGGATTCTCCTTCACATTAGATCGAGTTTATTCTTTACTTTATCTTTTTCAATTCTATTTTTAGACTAGCATAGTTTTTTTTATGTTTATAATGTCTCATAATGAGGACATTGTGTTCTTTAGTGTGGGGGGCATTTGTAAAAATCCCGTAAAATCCAAAAAAATTGAATAAAAATGAAAAATCGAAGAATTTGAAAATTTTTTGTTGATTTTAGTGGCATTTATACATTATCATTTCTTATACTTTACTAACATTTGTCCAAGGTTATCATGAGTGCTAGGTATTTACAAGTTTGATATTAGTGCACAACATTTATCAATTTGGCAAGGATGAGTGGTGATTAACATTCAAGAGCAACATTCCAAGTAAGTTTCGATTTATATTTCAATGCAACATGAATTAGTATAGGTTACATAGTTTTAGTTTAATGCTTCCGATAAGTTTAAGTGGAGTAATATCTAATGGTATTCTTACTATGAGTTTTAAATGCAAATCTCGAATAAGTCCTATAAGTATTAAGAGTGTTTAAAGTGTTAGGAAACTATAGCGATAATACTTTGAAATTGATCAATAAAGGATGAGGGTATTAAAGAAAAATCAAAAGAAAGTGAGGATAACCAATGAGTTATGCAAAAGGTGAGGAATGGTACGGAGCAGAAATTGCAACCATTCATTGAGTGAAAAAAGAAAACAAAGCATAGCATGAAAAATGGGTGCAAAGTACAAAGTACTTCAAAAACATATGCTTAAAAGAAAAAAATGAGAGTGGTATGGAGCATAAAATGCAACCACTGAAAAAAGGGGAGAGTGGTATTGAGCATAAAATGCAACCACTGAGAGTGTTTTAGCATCCTAGGTTACCTAAAAATTCCTTGAGAGAAAATAATCAAAGTGTGCTTTCTATGTCCTTTATACTTTATACTATGCTTAAGAGAAGGTAATATTCGAGTATGCATATAACGCTTGTATGAAGATGCGATTCGGTTGACTCTCCATTAAGAACAGAGGTATGCAACTAAGCTATATAAATTTCACATTACTAATTTGTGGGAAATTTTGAACTTCTACTTGAAATCTTTTGCAATGTGAAATGTGTTACTCACTGCAATAGTCTTTCGCCAAATGAGGTACAAACTTATTTACCAATTTATACACTTCTGTTGAATTTACCTTGAGGACAAGGCAAAAGTTAAGTGTGGGGGTATGATAAGTGTATAATTACACTTAATATCATATTAATTTTACACATTAAATACTACGAATTAAGTCATTTTTATACTTCATATAAAAGATTTCACGTGGTATGTAGTTATTTTTGAAAATGCAGATACTAGGTAAATCTTGGGAGTAAAATGATCTAAAGTGGAATTCTATGAAAAAAAGAGTGAAAAAGGTGCAAAAAGATGTGTGGAAGTTAAAGATTTAGCTTAGGATCGAAGCTGTCAAAGATAGGTGATGTTGCAAGGAGAATTCTGAAGAAAACTCAATTCACGGTTGCGAAAATCATTCGCGGTCGTGACTTGTATACTTCAGAAATAGAAGTCTACCAATCAAAGATTCACGATCACGACTTACATATCATGGTCACGACTTGGATGGTTTTCTGGTTTTATCTTCTTTACTACTAACCGCCTGATAAGCATGATCAACCACCATCAACTACCAATGATAAGACACCTATTAGAAGTCAACCAATCATGAAAAGGTGCCTATCCATTGTGGATTATATCAAAGCTTCTCAACCAATCACAATGAAGAGATGCAATCATTCACCAATGGACACGACTCTTCATTTGGATAGACACAACCCTTCGAACTCTTTAAATAAGGCTCCAAACCTTACAATTTCGTACAGCATCATAGAGTGCAGAAGAGAGGGGTGAAAGATAGTGTATAGTGTATAGATAGAGAATAAATATCTAGTTTCGCTACGTTCATAAGTGTTAGCGGGAAAATGTTTAAGTGATTCAAATCCTCATTTCGATCACTAGATTTCTCTACATATTCGAGCGTTTGTTGTATAAGTGTACTTGCAAATCACTTATCAATAAAAGTTTTCATTCATCAATATTCATTTGTTTGATATTCGCAAAGAATAGCATCCTAGCGGAGGTTCTGTATGGGCCGAGACCGAATTCAAAGCAAATGCAAGAATTGCGGGAATTGACGACTCCCATTAAAGAGAGGATATGGTTTGATCAACTTTAGCTTTCACTTTCATACCTTACAACTTTGCTTTGCTTTCTATTTATACTTTCTATTTTGAAGTTTATGATATGTCTATGTGACATAATGCTTATTTCGTGCTAAGTCTTTTATATTAATCAAGTTATATGCGTTGGAGTTAATTTAAGAGTAGTTTCAGGGTTAATAATATCATGTATAATCACTAGATCTGTGATATAACGCTGTTTAGTGAGCCAACATTTTTGGAATGGTAACTTGCTAAATGTGGCTATGTGAGAGCGACCAGTACTAAGCATAGTATTGACGTTGTCCAGGTTTATATAATTGTCTTAATTCGTTTACGCTAGGTTTAGAAAAGTTATTTCATGTGTTGCTCTGCGGTGAATCATTGAACATCTGAATATTTAGAACTAAGTTTGTTAGATTAATTTAGTGAATCGTAACATCTTTGTTGAACTTGCTTGTTTTCTCTGCTATACTTGTTCGTAGGGAAAATCTCTATATTTAGATTCTCTTGTCTTCCACATCTATACTTACTCATTTTTCATTCTAATCTTCCTATCCAAAATCTTCAATCTATTTTTATTTTATTTATTCTCTTTTCCCTTGTTGATCTTTAGACTTGGTTCCTTCCTTGTGGGTTCGATATCTTTTAAAACTGCATCGCAACTGTATACTTGCAGTTATCATCATTTTTCTATTTGATAAGAGGTACTGAAAACACCTGTATTTTACATGAACAAGTTTTTGGCACCATTGATATATAGTTGAATCTTATGAAAAAACTATTAAACTTATCAGTAGAAAAGTGGCGAACAGCTACTCGTTTTGAGACTATGTCTAGGGGACAAGGAAAAGTTAGGGAGATAGTGAATAGGACACCCCACGTTGAGCTGATTGAGTTGGTTCAAGATCCCGTTGATCTGAAGTTTTGAGATGGAAGTTTTCCCTTGGCTCAAGGAATGTGAGATAGTGCTTCCCTCCATGGAACAGCGGATCACTCATCCGCTTAAGGGGTTTTTTGGTATTTACATGGACCAAATTTGGTCTGGGTTTGTTTACCCACTTCCCGAGTATCTTAATGAAGTTTTGAGGGTGTTCTGCCTAAGTCTGGCTCAAATTCGTCCCAATGCCTAGATAGATTTGGTAGGACATTATCTTATTTGCACGGGCTTGGAGATGAGTTTCGATGCCGAGTTCTTTAGGTGGACTGCTTCGCTAAGGAACACTGCAAGTGAGGATCTTTGTCACTTTGCTCATCGAGGCAGCTTCTACAGATTCACGACACAAGGTGGATTCAGTGAAGAACTTCAAGAGTTATTATATTTTTATTAAACAAGAGGATCACCATCCCCAGTTCCCAACCGAGTGGAACCCTTCCCCTGACTTGGCTTGCAACTTTACCAGGTCGGATGCTAGGGTGGAGGCTTTTAAGGCCCTTAGGAAAGGGATGTGGCCGTGTTAGAATATTAGTTGGGCAATGGCCAAGAATATTAGGATTATTGAGCCGGGCCAGCCAGATCCCATTTATCACTTCGGGCCCCAAGTTTTTCCAGGTATTCACTTGTATTTCTTTCTTTTTAGTGTTTAATTTTCCTTTTGCTGGTGATCTTGTACAACAAGCCGCCAAGGTGTCAAAGGGTAACAAACGCCCCACTAAACAAGTTGAGCCTGGCTTTGTTAATGTAGTTCCTGGCATACAAGGCGGAGATCCCAGCAAGCGTAAAAGGAAGCGCAAGACTCAAGCTACTGAGGAGGTTCCTGAATCCTTTGCAGAGCCGCCTCCTCCTTCTACGACCAGAGAGGTTTCCCTCCAGCTGGTAAGGAATTAACTTTATTTTTTGATTTGTTTGCATGGTACTAAATCTGTTCCCATTTTAGGGTGCCCACTGGGATATCCCCACAGATTCTTCTAGGTAGGTGAGTTCAGAGTCTATCCGGGCAGACTTGCTGTCATTTGCGGGGGAGGGTAGTCCTTCCATCTACACCGCCTCAATTCAGAATGTCCTAAAGGCAATAATGCCTCTCCCTGCTACGAAGGATGACTTGGTGGCCCAATCATTTCTCTAGTCATCTAAAACTTTATTTATGATGTCCACCAAGGTATTTTCCACCTTTGCTTGTGATTTTCTGCTTACTGTTTTTGTTTTTGTTTTTTTATTGATATTATGTTAGCTTTCTTAGATGGCATCTCGGGAGGCGAAGATGACTCGAAAGAGTCGTGATGTGGCAAGGCTGGAATAGACTCATGAGATTTCTTCTCGCGAGCTGGAGAGCGTCAACGAGAAGGTAGTGGAGCTTGAGGCGGCCAAGGTGGAGTTGAGCCGGCAGTTGGAAGAGGCCAACAAAAAGGTGAAAGAGTCCCAAAAGAGGACTGAGGAGCTGGCTTTGGCTCAAGATAACTTGCAGAACACCATCTCAAAATACTAGGCGGAGGTTCCTAAGGTAATCTCCGATTATAGTCAAGCTATGCTAAACATGGTGGTGGATGGTCACGAATATGGCTGTCTGGTTTTTGAGGCTTATCGGGCTGACCATCCTGATCTTCTTGAGGACCTTTTGATTAGAGTGAAGTATCCCAATGAGCCTAATGTGGAGGAGACGGCTTTGGATGAGTCGGCGGAGTAGGAGTAGGAGAAAGGAGGTGACGTCCAATCGACCCATCCCAGAGTGTAGACTAGCTTTATTAATATTTTTGTAAGAATATTTTGACCTTGTTAGGCCTTCTAATGATATATTATTTTTCCGCCTTGAGAGTTATTGAATGTCTTTGTATCTTTTTTCCATCTGAATGACTCATTTATTCGCCCTTTTATAATTATCCTAGTCTTATGCTTGTTAACTACCTTAATGGTCCGTTATTCATCATTTACTGATATTTTAGGTCTTATGCTTTTTAAGCCACCTCAACAATCTTATGCTTGTTATGATGTTTAGGTCTTATGCATTTGAGCCGCCTCAGTGGCCTTATGTTTGCCATTTTATGATATTTAGGTCTTATGCGTTTGAGTCTCCTTAATGGCCTTATGTTTTCCATTTTGAATTTTTCTAGGTCTTATTCGTTTAAGCTGCCTCAATGGCATTATGTTTGCCATTTTATGATAAATAGGTCTTATACGTTTGAGCCACCTTAATGGCCTTATGTTTTGCCATTTTATGATATTTAGGTCTTATACGTTTGAGCTGCCTAAATGGCCTTATGTTTGCCATGTTATGATATTTAGGTCTTATGCGTTTGAGCCGCCTTAATGGCCTTATGTTTGCTACTTTGTAATTTTCTAGGTCTTATGCTTTTTGGCCGCCTGAATATTTTAAGCGCTTTCATTTCATTATTTGTGCAATCTCAAAGCATGATCAGTACTTAAATGTGCACGTTTTGAAATTAATTACTTTTCATTGAATAAATTAAAAAGTACATCCGGGAATTCTACACATTCGGTCATCTATCTCTTCTAAGGGTGCGCCACCTCGTTAAAAACTTTTAGGACAAAACCCATTGGGAGAAAGTCCTTAAAAGGAAAAGAGTATGGCCACCTGGATCCCTCTAAGAGTCGTAAGCCATGTAATATGGCCTAAGCTTTGCTAAGTTCCACGTTCTTGGGACCTCCTTTCCTTCCATGGTCTGTAACTTGTAGGTTGCTGGTCCGATAACTTGTGAAACTTTATAGGGGCCTTCCCAATTCACCCCCAGCTTGCCTTTTCCTTCTCACACCTATGAGGTAGTTGTATCTTTGAGGACCATGTCACCTTCTTGGAGGTGGATTTCTTTGACCTTCCTGTCATGGTATTTGGCGATCCTAGCTTTTTAGGCGGCCATAAGGATGCACGCCCTCTCCCGTTTCTCTTGTAGGTCATCAAGATGATATCTCATGTTGATGTCATTCTCTTTCTCTGTGTAGTAGGTCACTAGGTCAGATGGTGGACTGATTTCGATGGGTAGAACCTCCTCGACCCCATAAACCATTGAAAAAGGTGTTTCTCAAGTAGATGTGCATGGGGTTATTTGGTATACCCATAGAACATTAACCAACTCGTCCGGCCAGACTCCCTTTCTTTCCATCACACTTTTCTTTATTCTTTAACCAAGCGTTTTATTTGTAATTTCCATCTGGCCGTTAGTTTGCGGGTGAGCCACTGAGCTAAAGTGGGTCTCAATCTTCAACTCCTTGCAAAAAACTTGGAACTTGCTGGATGTGAATTGCATTCCATTGTTTGAGATGATTCGATGTCGTACCCCGAATCACATAATGATGTTCTTTTTGACAAAATCCAGCACCTGCTCCGGCGCGATGCTACTAAGAGCGACCACCTCAACCCATTTTGTAAAATGGTCAATGGCTACTAGGTACCATTTTCTTTGTCCACTAGCTTCAGGAAGAGGTCCTGCAATGTCAATTCCCCATGTTGCAAATGACCAGGCGATCAGAAGGGGACGCTGCATTGTGTGAGGGACGTGAGACTTTTACGCATGAATTTGACATTGGTGGCAGGACTTGACGTATGTCTCTGTATCCAGGTTCATAGACTCCCAATAAAAGCCAACAAGACTTGCTCTCTTGGCTAATGTCAATGCCGCCTGGTGGGAGCCACAATCTCCTTCATGGAGTTCTTGTAAGATTTTGGCCCCCTTTTGAGCCGTTATGAACTTTTTCCAAGCATGAGAGTATGATTTTCTGTAAAGCTCCCCATTTAGCAAGGAAAATCGCATAGCTTTCCTTACAGTTTTGGTAGCCTCGATTTATCATCAGGCACTTTGTTCATGGCGAGGTAATCATAGATGGACTTCATCCATCCGAGATCTCGCTGCTCTATTATTAAGCTTTCCTCCATTTCGTTGTTCGGGAGAGTGATTACCTCATATAGGCATGCAAGGTTTTTCCACTCTTCTTTGCTCGAAGCCGCTTTGGCTAATTTGTTTGCTCGTTCATTTTCTTTCCTGGGTATATGTTCAATCCTCTAGGCTATCCCTTTTAACTCTAGTATCTCTATAAGATTTCTTACCTTTGAGAGATACTTTACCATTTCTCTATCTTTCGTCTTGAATTTTCGATTAATCTTGTTCGTGACCAGCCTGGAGTCACTTTTGATCAGCAATCGATCTAGCGCTATCTCTCGGGCTAGCTCCAGCCCTTTGATAACTGCTTCATATTTTACCGCATTATTGGTTGCGGGAAATGCTAATTTGGCTGCGTAGGAGAATCTAATTTTTCTGGGGCCTCGAATGTACACGCCGACTCAAGCTCCTTCATGAGAGGATCCTCCATCCATGAGGATTTCCCATTCTTCCGTTTTGATTTCTTTGGCGGGCTCGAGTCCTGTGAATTCCACTACAAAGTTTGCCAGAACTTGCACTTTCATGGCACTTCTGCTTTCAAATCTTATGTCAAACTCCCCAATCGGATATCCCACTCAGCCAGCCTCCATGATGTCTTAGGCCGTTGGAGGACCTTTTTCAATGGGAAGCTGGTCCTTACTACAATTGTGTGGGCCTGGAAGTAGGGTCTCAACCGAGTGGAGGCAAAGAACAAGGCTAGGGTGAGCTTTTCAATCCGAGGATATCTGATCTCAGCCTTCCTCAACACGTTGCTAATGTAGTATATTGGGAATTGGTCCTGCCATTTCTCTGAACTAGTACTGTTCCTACCAGCTAGTTAGTGGCAGTCAAATACATGTAAAGCGTGTCGTCCGACTAGGGTGTTCTGAGGAGTGGTGGTTTTCCCAGGAATTTCTTTAGCTCTTCAAATGCCTCTTGACAAGGTTGATCCCATTTGAAGTCTTTATCTTTTTTCATGGCCTTGTAGAAAGGTATACATCTTTTGGCTGAGAAGGATATGAATCTTCCTAAAGCGTTAATTTTGCCATTTAGTCGTTGGACCTCATTTAGTGTTCGAGGAAATTCCATCTTTAGAATTGCCTCAATCTTCTCTGGGTTTTCCTAGATTCCTCGTTGGGAAATCATGACCCAAGAACTTGCCACCTTTTACACCAAAGGTGCACTTTTTTGGATTAAGCTTCAGGCGGTATTCTTGCAATACCTTAAAAACCTTTCGGATGTCTTTTGCATGTTCGACCTCGCTTCTTATCTTGATTATCATATCATCCACACAGACCTCTACTAATTTTCCTATCTCATCTCAGAACATCTCATTGATCAGCCTTTGATAAGTTACACCCACGTTCTTCAAACCAAAGGGCATGACTGTATAGCAATAGGTGCCTTCATGGGTTATGAAGGATGTTTTTTCTTCATCAGCGGGGTGCAAGGGTATTTGGTTATATTCGCACTTTGCTTCTAACAACGAGTAGACTGCATAGCCTGCCGTTGCGTCCACTAATTGATCCATGATTGGGAGCGGGTAAGCATCTTTCGGAGTGGCTTTGTTCAAGTCGGTGAAGTCCACGGATATCCTGTAGGCTTCGCTTGGTTATTTTACCAGCACCACATTGGATAACCAATTCGGATAATGGACCTCCCTTATGTGTCCAGCCTTCAAGAGTTTGCTTACCTCTTCTTCAATGGCTCTCTGTCTCTCAAGTGCATGCTTTTCTTTTGAATGAACGGCACGACACTTGGGTTTAAGTTTAGCTTGGGTTGCATGACCTCATGTTTAACACCTACGAGGTCTTCAGATGACCATGAGAAAACATGTTGTTGATCCGTATGGGCACAAATTATTTTTGCCTCAACATCGTTGCAGAGGCTCTTCCCTATTTTTAGCGAGCATTCTAGGCCAACTTTGAGCATTTCTTGCTCTTCAGCCACCTCGATTATCTTCGGCCAGTCCACCTCTAACTCCTCTTCCACCAGGAGTGATTCTCTATATAATGAGGCCAGGTATGCCTCCTAAGCTACTTGGGGGTTGCCTATTATTACCGTAGTCCCTTTCGTAGTTGGTATGTGAAATACCAAGTCCATTAGGGAGATGAGCATGCGAGTTTCAGTTTGGAAAGGCCTGCCCAATATAACATTGAATCTTACTGAGATGTTAATGATGGTAAACTCTACTTTCCCACGGAACTTATGCTTGGGGCTTCCCATTTCCACCTCCAATGTAACTTCACCCAAGGATTGTATGGGTTGGTCGTTAATCCCAATGAGTGGCAAACATCCAGCTTGAATCTGGGAGTGGTGCACTCCCAACTTTTCCACAACACTTTTAATCACTGAGCTACCTGTGTCTAGAAGGATTCTTCTTACTATGAAGTTCTCCATTATTGCTTCTACAACTATGGGATCAGCATGCTGTTTTTTACTAACGAATCTCTCCTGAATGGTTTTAGGATTTCCGCCTCGCTATTGACATTGTTCTTCTTGCTGGTTGAGCCTCTAGCTTTCTTTTTAGGCGACTCAATTTCTAGTCCGCCTGCAATCACCATGATAACTCCTTTTACGCCCCCAGACTTTTTATTCGAGTCATCTTCCCTCTCGTCATTGCTTCCTTCTTTCCTTTCATTTCTTTTTGTGATTCCCTTTACGAACTGGCTAAATTTCCCAGCTTTGATCAGCTCGTGCACTATGTCGACTAGAGATTTGCAATCATTAGTGTGATGACCCTTGGCCTTGTGGTAATCACAATACTTGTTCAAATCCCATCCCAAGGAGACTCCCTTAGGGATTTTGGGGAAACAGGAGTTTTTCTTTTCTAGAGTCTTTTTGTTGCCACTAGTAACTGGCTCAAAGATGCATTCAACCTAGGGTTGTCTTCTTATCGATCAAGACATCCACCTCGATTGGATCCGCCTTGACCTTTCCACCTTCCATCGTCAAATCTAGGTCTGTTCTCTATCTTTGTTTCTCTACCCCATCTTTCTTTTCTTTGATTGAAATTTATTTCATCTGCTGGTATCAGGTCATTGGTGAGGATCGCATTCCTAAGGTCTCTACTTCACGTGCCTTTTAGCATTGCCTCTTTGGCGGTGCTGAAATCTAAGTCTCATACCTCTAGACATGCTTCATTGAAACGATTGTAATAATCACGAAGACTTTCTTCTAGCCCTTGCACAATTTTATGTAAACTCCTTGTTACCAGCCCAGCTGGGGCGGAACCCAAAAAATGCTTGCAGAATGCGTCATTGAGCTTGTCCTAGCTCCCTATGGAGTTAGGGGGCAATGAGGTGAATCATCGAGCTGCCGGCCTACCTAGCATGGCTGAGAAGTATCGACATATATATGCTTTTATGGCTCCCGCCATTTCCATTCGATTCTTAATGTCAGTAAAGTGACAGTTTGGATCATCTTTTCCCATATACTTATCAAAGTAGGTATATAGACGAGCATGGGCAAGGTCTAATCGAGGATGTTCCTTTTGAATGGTGAAAAATGGGTTCTCGATGTCGCCTCTTGATAAGGGATAGTCAACTTTGCAAAAACTTTCTTAGCTTTATTTTCAAATTTTGGGTCATCTTCTTCTTCACTTTCCAACTCGATAGCCCGCTTTAAATTTCTAGCTTTTAGGATCGGTTCAGGCTGCTTGCCTGTTCCTAACCTTTGGATGGTGGCCAGCGTTGGCCCTATATCTCTAGGCGGAATCTGACCATCCTTCATCGCAGATATCAATCCCTGAAGTAGTGACAATTGAGTTATCTGTTCGACTGAGTTCTGTCCCATGGGTTGCTTGGTTATGGCATTCGAAGCTGCTGAGAATGTGGTGCAAGCGATTTAAGGATTAGTGTGAGGGATGATGGGCGTGAAAGCTGGCTGAGTGATGTTGTAGAGGTGGGGCGGCATATGTCCCTATGACGCACTATCAAAATCATCAATCAAATTACGAGGCGGAATTGTATCCCGCCTGGATATGACCAAACCAACTTCAGTCAAATCGCCATACATCACGCCAGAGGAAATATACATCTCTATGACTGAAATCCGATATGCCTCCATCTCTTCCGGGGTAATTTTGTATTTTTGTTGCAATAAGAGGAGTGGTTGTCTCCTCCGATGAGTCCATCACCTTGGGGGCCTTCGCCAGTCTTATGTTGTGGCGTCCCTATAATAGTTACCCTCGTGGTTGGGGGATGATTACTTGTTCCGTCATGAGCCATTTAACATTGACTAGGAACTGAAAATTTTTTATTATCAAAATGTTCATGTGAAGTGAGATTCTCGCCTGAGTAAGTGAATTCAGTCCACGCTCACCACACCAATGTTAAATTTACCTGGAACGTGGTTCTACACGCTAGCTTGTTATCTGAAATTGACTCCAATGCTCCTCTTCGCTGTGATTCAAAGGTTCCTGCAAAATAAAAATCATCGCTATGGGGGACTAGCCGTGTGACCGGCGTAGCCTCTCTGATTCTTAAGTTAGATCAGATTTAAGAGAGGAGGTAGAGGGTTTTTTGTGTCTCAGAATACGTACCTTTGCTTGGTGACCCAAAAGGTCTTTTTTATACTCCTTGAACATCCCCTGGTCTGATTCAATAATGTGAATTAACCAGAGTTCTAGCTTAGGTGAATCTTTATCTTGTTGATAAGATAAATTTTATCTGAATTGGGAGTTCCAATTATTGAGGTTTCTTTTGTGAACTTACACTCTTAATTGGACTGTGTGCTCCCGAGGCGTCGGGGTTGGTCCAGGTGGATAAGCTGACTCAACTTGGTGACCGCCTAAACATTTTTCTAAGGTTGAGGGAAGACTTGGTTTCTTACAAATTTGAGGCGGATTTAGTCTGCCTAGATGATCACCGAGGCTTTACTCTCAGGGTGGATGGGATTCGCCTAGATTGGCAGGAACATTCCTAGCCTCATCGTAATATTTTTCTCTGCTCCAGGCGGATATAATCCGCCTGGGAGTCTCGCTTGGCCTGTACACGCCTGCCATTATTTATCTATGTTAACACTTGGATGTTGCTTTGTTTCATTTCCCAAATTTATTGTACAATAGAATTCCGTAATACTAACTTAATTACAGTTTTCATTTTTTAAATCTTTTTAATTAAACTACATTTGTTCCAAAATAATATTAAAAAGTCTGATTTCGTTAATACTAAAAAAGTTAGGAATCCAATTAAATATCATAATAAAATTTAATGAAACAAAAATGTAATATTATAAAGTTACAAGGTAATGTTTTTATTATTGATATATATAATTATGATTCAATTAAGTTTCGGTATTTTCACTTTAAGAATGATAAGTTTCAGTATTTCAATTTCAGTTGAAAAGAACAAAGCCTAAAACAAAATTGTGTTTTCCGGTGGCATGGACGGACGATGAAGGAAAGCAATGATCCGGGTATTTATCAAATATTTTCAACCATCAGGATTGGTCGGAAGATTTTTCCGGCCAATCTCACTTTTTGGCATTTTTTCGCTGCCCAAACCTTTTTTCAGGCCAGAAAAGGACATGTTCATTTTCGGCACCGAAAATAAACCAGTTTAGTTTGTTTCTTGTGCCGAAAAAGAAAACAAGAGTTTAGTTTCCATCGGAAACGAAAGGGCCATGGCTGGCCGGAATATTTTTCTGGCCAGTCATGTGTTTGGCGGAAATCTGATTTCCACTAATCACGGAACTGGCCAGATTCATCCGGTCTTGTTTTTTTTAAAAAAATTTAAAAATATTTCATTTTGTAACTTATAAAGTTTTTATATTTGATAAATTAGAATTAGTAGAAAATATATTTTATTAGGTCGTAAATAATTATGTAATTAATAATACTTGTGTTTGGAATTTTTAATAAATTAGAATTTTTGAAGTATGTTATAATTGTTCTAAATATTTGTTTACTGATTGTTGAAAACATGGTCCAGGAAAAGGGAGATGATGGGCTACAACAATAAGGGAAGCGATCGATTCAAACATGCGGCATGTAGCTGCTCGTGGTCTTAATGTGTCTATGAAGTGACAAAGGCAATAAAAACAATAAAAGGATGTTGTGGAAATTGCCCTTGCCATGTCAGTTGTGGGAGTAGCTTGGAGTTTTGCTACACCAGACAGTCCCATCCTTGGAGTAAATCCACTTGTCTTTAAGGCTGGTGACTATGAGTTAGATGAAGATATCTGGGATGTAGAGACATGAGATTATTATGATGATGCGATGGATGTGACACGTGTGGTTAGGATAAGGTGAGATGGAAAATTTGTTACAGGAAATTCTTCGAGTAGTAGGTCTCAAAGTAGCAGGGAGCATGGGAGAAAGTAAAAAGTTATTGACCATATAACTGGTGGCCTGTATGTTTCTGGCATGATTTTGAGATTTTTGGGAGATGTCACTAGGAAGGGTAACACGAGGAACATCTGAAGTGCCATAACAAACCGTCATGATTTAAAGAACTTAGAGCTTTGTTTGAGACATTGAATGGGAGAGGAAAATAGATTCTCGAGAGAATTGGGCTGAGCCACTTGCCATTTATTCTGATCACATTGATGCAGATTTGGTTTTTGCAATTATAGAGCTGTGGCAGCCAGATACGAATTCTTTCCACTTGCCTTTTGGAGAGATGACTATTATGATGCATGATTTGAACTATATTTTTAGATGTGGTTGGTAATCCTATACTCATATGCAAATCGTTTCATCCTCTACAAAAACACTTATAACATAAATTACGTAAAAAATACAACAATTATCATCTAACTGAAAAATAAATTAAATAAATCGTAAACGAATACAATTATTTACGTAGTCACTGTCAGATCGAGGCTGTGTAACATCTTCCCTCTCCATTTTGATCAGTTAAGGATGAGAATGTTGCTCATATCACCTAAGGTAGTCAGTAGTACATGCATTAAGGTCTTGATTAGCAACCTGTAAATGTGCAATGAAAATTCAACTCGAGATCGGAAAAGTAACCCACACATCCTTTGCCATGCATAATGGAAGCTCGATCTTGTACAAAATGTTGTTCCAAGCCCTAAATGCTTTCTTTGGTCTGTAGCTAGGCATTAGGGTAATATGCACATAACCTAACTATCTCAGCACCCTCTAAGTCATGTAAGGGTCAATAATATCAGGATGTTGTATCCAGCTCGTGTACAAGGTCCGCTGAACAACTTGACTAGGATTAAGACCATACGGTAGCCACCTCACCTGCATGATTTACACATTAACATCAACGATCTTAGATAAAGTGGTAATCGTATCTGACCATTTTGTGCTTTAAAGGTGAAAGATGAGTTGAACAGTGTACGTGAATATGCATGGGGTGTAGCTACAATAGCATACTTGTATCGTTATCTTGGAACGGCTAGTCGAGGTGATTGTTGGCAAATTAACGGATGTTTGGCCCTCCTCTATGCTTGGATATATGAGTAGTTTCCTTATTTTTGATCCCATACACATTATCATCTTGTGGAAGGACAGGCTAGAGCGTCGACGTGGGCACCCTATATAGAGGATAATGGTGTCTATTTGGATACTTTACATATGTGTATCGATCAATTGACATCGCTAAAGGTATAAAAATGTTTTTGGTTTGCTTTTAATGTGTTTTAGATTGTTGCTTCTAATATGTTTAAGATCATTGATGTTAATGTGTAAATAGTGGAGGTGAGGTGGCTACCGTATGGTCCTAATCCTAGTCAAGTTGTTCAGCAAACCTTGTACATGAGTTGGATACAACATCCTGATATTATTGAGCCATACATGACTTGGATGGTGCTGAGATAGTTTAGGTTATGTGAATATTACACTAATGCCTAGCTATAGACCAAAGAAAGCATTTAGGGTTTGGAACAATGTTTTGTACAAGATCGAGCATCCATTATGCACGGTAAAGGATGTGTGGGTTAATTTTCCAATCTCGAGTTGAATGTCCATTGCACATTTTCAGGTTGTTAATCAAGACCTTGATGCATGTAATACTGACTACCTTAGGTGGTATGAGTAACATTCTCATCCTTAACTGATCAATATGCAGAGGGAAGATGTTACACAGCCTCGATCTGACAGTGACTACATAAGTAATTTTATTCGTTTACGAGTTATTTAATTTATTTTTCAGTAAGATGATAATTATTTTATTTTTGACATAATTTATGTTATAAATGTTTTTGTAGAGGGTGAAACGATTTGCATATGAGTATAGGATTACCAACGATCGAGGCTGGGTGAACAAAAAGATGTTAAAAATAGGATTACCAAGGTAATTGGTAATAGAGATGATGCCCAAAAAACGGCTAATAGAAAATGGAGGAAAGTTGCTAAAACACAAACATAGGAAGAATACTATGAGCATCTTGAAATTCAGGAGATGAATGGCATAATCAGCCTAACTTGATATCATAAATCACAAATACATGGTAAATTTACAAAGAAAAGTTTAATCTTGGACGAATCAAGTTTTACACCTAAAGAATACATCGAATTGTAGAGAGTGAACATGCATCTCTTAAGGATTGGCTACATACAACAACAAGAGCCCTACATACCGTATAGAAGAAGGTGTATAAACAAATTCAATCACAAAAAATAAAGATAAAGTAAGTATATTTACTAATATTATACGATACTATTGTTATGATTGTATTTCAACATTTCTTAATAGTCAGTCTACTTATTATTTTAATCTTTGTTCATTTTTAAGGTTGAACTTGAACATTTGAGAACTATCTTATTCTATGTACGCGGAAAATATTCTAATAGTATTTCATCCATACATCGAAGTTGTGGTTGATGTGCAAGCAAATGGAAATTACGATTTCCAAGTTGTTGCAACCTACATTTACAATAACAAAGATGACTATCAATATGTCTAAATCAATCTTGATAATGAGTTATATACCAAATGTCACATCTAGTAAACAAGTTTACGTTAGCACCATCGATGCAGCTATTGAGCGTATCAATAGAACGGGCAATGCGTGAACTCAAGATGACATATATTGGATGCAAGTAATGGAAGACTTATTCACTATTGCATCAGTATATAACGTTGCATTTATTTCAATAGGTTACTCAATGATGCCCACAACTATAAATTTTTCTTTCACTATTTTGCCTTTGTATCATCAATCGTGACACGTCCGTGTTGCAAAATCAGTATTGATCATACATGGCGATCTTGCAAAACTACAATAGATTGAATGTATAAGAAAATTGTCCACTGCCTCAGATTGCTTATGTGTGGTTTCTTAGCCATCAACCTAGTGTGATTGGGTGAGAAGATTTGTATATCATGAGGGTGCAATAGTGGGAACAAATATGTAATTAATTTTTAGTTATTTAAATAATAATATGATTTTTATATTTTATTGTGTTAATAAAATTCACTGGTCGAGAAAAATATTTTTGAAGTCAAATTTTAGCTTTGTCATTAAAAACCTTTGCCTAGTTGAAAATTCTAGCCAACCATTGACTTGACTGAAATTTTTGACCGCTAATCCTAGGAATGACCGAAAAAAATTTCGACCATTTAAAGGCTTGGCCGAAAATATTTTTCGGCTATTCCTAGGTGTGGCCGGAAATTCTGGCTGGCTAATCACAGGGGAGGTCGGAATTTAATTCCAGCCATGGTTAAATATATTTTTTTGTTGAAGGGGTATTTTCATCTTTTTAGGAGGATGACGCGAAGTAAAAAAGGGCAATGCTTAGTAACAACCTTTTTTTGCATCAAATGTATTCATTAATTCCTGCACTTATAACTATTTCACTTACTGTTCCCCCTAACCATGCAAAGGTTCATGTAACTTTCTCATATTTGAAAATGTGCACGTTGTAAATTTATCTAATATAGTGGCAGCTGACTTGACTACTTTTGAAAAGGGTGGAAATTTTTTGAAAAATAAATTTATAAAAAATACATATAATTGGTAAAAAAACTTATTTGTGTTCTGTTCCTTGCATTTCTTTGTTCCTACTTTTCTCATCAAACTCCAGTACATAAGGAACAATTCCTGAATTGATTAAACTTTCTAAATAAAATGCAACATAAAGAATATTTGAATCTAACAACGAGATTTAAATATGAAAGTTTCTAATATGAATTTGACTCAAACGTTGTGGAACTTCAGATTATGTTGGATTGATTGGTTGTGGGATTCTTCATGCAAAACATATTAGGATCAAAAAAAGATCAGGGCTTTTTACCCCAGGGAGCATCCGATGCTTAAGTCAGTAATAATTGAGGATAGATTGTATGTGTAGAGTAAAATGTGATTTAGAGTAGATATTACAAGTCAAGAACCTGTTATGAAGCCGTCCTCTCTCTATTTATAAGCTCTGCCATATCCCCTAGATCAAGGAGATTTGAAATAGTCAAGATGAGATCTTGATCTCTAAAATCAAGGAAGACTAGGTCCGGCTCTTCTCTGCTCCTTGATTTTAGGAAGCGGTTACTCAAGTGATAACTTCCTCTAGCTACATGGTTGCCGTCTTGCTCAATGAGATGGCAACATCTTCTTGTGAACGTTTGTGTATGAAACAATCGAGATTGGTTTATCTCCGAAAAAGAGAGACACGACCCAATGAGACACCCATCCGGGCTAGCGATGTCGTTCCCTTCTTCGAGATGGGAGCGGCGTTGTGTGAACACTAGTTATGCTACGGGCTAACAAGGCAAGGCTTCTCTCATCAAGAAGAAGTGTGATTCAGTAAATGAGTCCTCTGATGTAATCTTTGAGAAAGCTGCATTTCAGAAATATGCCCTTTTATCAAAAGTCTCCCCACAAGTCGGAGAAGCTTTTTAAAGCTTGTATCGTCTCGAATGTGACGTCGTCTCAAATAAAATGCTTGGCGATTGCAATTTTGATGCCAGCTATTTAGAGCACTTCATAAAACATGCCACCCTATCTGACTGCTTCACGTGTCTTTCTAGAATCATCTCCGTCCTTTCAAATTCAAAACCTCTATAAATGGCACATTTTCCTATTTTTCCCTTTTACTTCTACAAATTTTCCTCATCTCTCCTGCGTTTCTCTCTGAAGCTTTTCTTCAATTCTATTCCAGTGATCTTTACAACCACATTTCTGATCAAGCTACTCCTCTATTCTTCAATCTTCAAGTAAGTTCGCAACTGGCTTCAATGATTTAACACTTTAAACTCATATTTTGCCATGTTAGTAGTTCACTTGCCTTAGAGCGACTTAAAAATTATCTGTTGCCATGATTAATACTGACGCTAGGTAATGATTTTTTCCATGATTGTTGTCTTTTGATTTTTTTTAATTTAGTTCGCGCTAGGGCCTTGCAATTATCCCAAAATTTTTTGTAAACTTAGCTAAAACAAACTCTTTCCATGATAATGTTTGAACCTGAAGATGTTGCTAGAATTTTTCTCCGATTAGGGAGTTTCGACCATCATTGGCGGTAGCTAATAGTGGGTAAAGAAAACCCTTAGGTGTGTCAGGTTGCGCTCTAGGGTTCAGAGTTTGTATTTGGGCCCTTGATTTAGCTTGGGCTGTGAACTGCATGGAAGGCTTGCAAAGTGAAGCGGACTTCCTTTGGGCGACGCTCACTTTGAGATTGCGATCTGACACTTCATCCTTTATTTAGGTTGAGTTCTAGTAGTTCCAGTGGTGATGCCACTTTTGCTAGAGCTTTTAACTGATTGACTAGATTGAACATAAAATTGGACGACATGTTATCCCAATCGGTGACCATTGATAAGACTAACCAATGTCCCTTTCCTAAGACTAAACGAAGGGTGTTGTGAGCACGGGATTTTACTCCTGACTCGCAAGTTCAATGATGAAGCTGTAATATTTTCCCTTGTTAGTTTTTTACATTTTGCAAGGTCTCGAAATCGTCTAGAAATCGCCCGCCTTGTTTCTTTTGTTCCCTTCATCCTTAAAAAGCCCAAGTAAAAAAAAAAGTCCATTCTTGCCATGCAATGTTGTTAACGACATCGCAGTTAATGACATTACCTAATGTTGTTAATGACATTGCAATGGCAGCAGAACAAAAATTGAACTTTCTGCACTTTTCAGTCAAAAAGCAAATCTTTTCCCACATGCTCAGATTTTTTTCTTCTGATATAGACCTACCACACCTTACCTAAGGTTTGTCAATCCAACATTTGCATTTGGATTGAGAAAAAGTTGAAAAAAAACTAAAAGTATGGCCTATGGTCCTAAGTTGACTTTGGATTGAAGGGGGCTCTCTTTAAGATGAGAGCCGAGTTTCAGAATAGGGGAGCTCATTTTCGTTGCAAGAAAGCATCAAGAAAAAGAGTTAGAAGCATTTTGATGCTCTTTAGTGTTCTTAAGGCTTTTTGAGTTTTTTGGTAACTAAGTTAGCATCTTTTAGCTCACATTTCTTTCTACTTTCAGGACTTGAGTGATTAAGTTCATGAATAGGGCATGAACTTGGGATATCTTGAGTTGTTTAAGCAAGCTTGAGGTTTAGTTTTCTCTTTTCGGAAAGTGAGGGTGTGTTAACAACTTAGGCAATCTTTGAGGCTTAGAGTTTATTAGAACATATCTAGTGATTCCTAACTCAATAGGACTTGGTTCAAGTGTTCTCAATTAGCACCTTCACTCATTTGAGGTGTTTTGGTTGTTTTGTTCATTTTTTTTTATCATTTTTGAGTTTTTTAGATTTCTTGAAGTCTAGGCTTGAGAGAACAGGGATTTCTACTTCCTTTCTTCCTCTTGACAAGACTAACATTTAGGAAGTTTAATTTCCTCTAGAGAGTAACATTTACTCTTCTCTTTTCATCAAAAAATCACAAACCAAACCAAAAAAACAAGGAGGACTTTCCGGGGATTTTCGTGGACCTAGCAAGGTGGATTCACGGCAACCTGGTAAGCCTCTGAGTTCCTAGAGTCGTGCTTCACTTGTTTGTATCATATGTATGTGTTTGGTATGCAAAAATTTAAAATGTAAACAAATAGAAAATTGCTTGTTAACAACATCAATTTCCAGGGAGAATACAGGCAGAATGTTCGTAAAATTTCTAGATTTCGACTTATGCTCAAGAGGGTCAGCGGTGACAATTCAGTCCTGAAAACTGAGTTTTTAGTAGCATGATGTGTATATGTGAAGGTTTTACGAACCAGAGATCGCTCCAAAGGGAGTTCGGAAGGTTGAAGTCAATTCCCCTTTACCAGGATATTATTTTATCAACTTCAATGGTTTTTCCTTCGGAACGATTTTAATAACGCTGTTATTTATGTTTTCAAACCTAGAATTATTTTCTGTTGATATTATTATGAAGTGTGCTAGGAAACCCCGATGAAGGAACCGAAGTTCTTGGATAAGCGACCTGACAAATATTCACATGCGGTATTTTCACTAATAAAATGGTTAAGTAACTTATGTGTATAAAATGAACCTTTTTTATGAAAAAGAAATTCCCAACTCCTCGATGTTTTAAATTAGACCGCTCGGGTCTCACAAAAAATCAAAACGAACATACTTGCAACTACTTGTGATGTGCCGTATTTGTGCTAAGCTTTGTGGATGCAGGTAGTTTAGGTTATGTATATTAGGATTTAGTTTCCTTCGTGTATCACTTTTTATTTCTTGAAATTAAATGTAATATTCACTAGATATCGATGTATTTTTGGCGATTGTATTCCCTAGATATTAATGTATTTAGGCGATTTGTAAAACCCCTCAATCCAATGATGTAATTAATTTCCCGTAGATTAGGCGCATTTAAATTTCTTATTTGTTTACTTTTCATAATTTTTTTACCACTTTTTGCATGTGCAATAAAATTGAAAATATCTAGTTTAGTTCGAATATTATAAACCTGATTTCTATCAAGTATAATTTAACTCAAATGACGACGAAATAGGTAACTCATCTGAACCTGAATCTCTGTTCTATGGTACAGATTAGGCAAACGGATCTAAGCTGTACCAAATATTCCTGGAAGAGCTGATCTAGGTGGCGACTCTATAACATAGACTAGAGATTTAGGTCTCGAGTCTTTTAAACTTGAAAATCACTTTTAAGCAACTCTCTTTCCAACACATTTTTTTAGAATCGACATCTAAACTTCCTTTTTTCGAAAACCCCTCTCCCCGTCTCATGGGGCCGTCACCTCGCGAGTCGAACGTCTTCCGCTCATAGTGGTGACTCTGCTGGGGATTCTTTTTTAAACTCAAAACAAGTTTGAAAGATTTTAGATGAGTATTGAAAAGTCATCAAATGAATTAATCCATATTTAAAATATCAAACAAAAGCATATACATTAGATGGCTTAGCCTTTAAGATTAGGATGCCCCTATTACCGTGAAGCTTGCGAAAGTATCATTTACAACCCCATGGTGACCAAAGATACTTAAGCAGGTGGATCACTTATTACCATTTCGCATATACCTCTCTCGTTCGAACCTATTTGGGGAGAGCCTTGGAGTGTATCATAGTGCAACAAGAACCTTCTACATCAACAACCCATGATCGAACTCATATAAGGAAAGCGTAGATACTTCCCCTAGGTTTACCAAAACAAATGCATCTTTTATGCAGGTTTGCTCCTTAATACTTTGTGGTATTAAGATGACCCAAGCCTAGATTTAGAAGCCTAACCCTTATACGTGGGAGACATAAGGTTTGAAGTGATACATTGTGTGCTATGTGCTATGTGTTCATCACATCACCACGTTTGTTTCACGTAAAGCATCATGCTAACCCAAGATTTGTTGTGCAGACAAGAATTATACACACACATGTCATTTTCCTGACACCGTCTACCTAGAGCTAGAAAGACGCGATGAGATAGCTTCATCTAGAGTTAGGACCACCCATGGTCAAGATAGTGCTTACTAGGCACTCAAACCTCTATTCGCTTAGAATCATGGACTTCTAAGCCTAGGGTATAACATGCTATTCTACCCAAACTTGAACCTAGAATTAGAAGATGCGACAAGACAACATCACCTAGGGTAGGATTATCCTTGGTTATAGTAGTGCCTGCTCGGTTAACCTCCTCCTGTTTGGAGTCATAAACCATAGGGTATAACACATCGTTATACAAGAACTTAAACGTAGAATTCGAAGATGCGATAAGAAAGCATCACCTAGGGTAGGATAATATTTGGTTATAATAGTGCTTGCTCGGTGCTCGAACCTCCACCCGTTTAAAGTCATAAGCCATAGGGTATAACACATTGTTTTACCCGAACTTGAACTTGTCGAGAGCAATCCATAGCAATTGGTTCTCAAACTTAAAAGCGCATCATCACTTGGATAATGCGTGACTCCTTGTAATTTTTCAGTCTATTTGTTTCAAAAGGATTGGCATACTTACCAACTTTTCTTGCCAAAATGAAATCCCTTTACGTATTGCCACATGGACAATATAGTAAACCTTAATTACGGTTTAGTTTGTTTTAAATGGAGTGACAAACACACCACTCTCGAAAAGCTTGTTACCATATGGGTAATAGGTGACCATCGTTAGCTTATTTCAAAAGGATTGGCAAACCTACATTTCTTTTAGCTAGCTCCCTAGGCCATCAATAATTTTATTCATCATCATAGCATGCTAACCCTTGTATCACAACCATTACATGAACATTTCACGCATCAGTCTCAAGTCACTCAAGCATGCATTTCATTTCTACTGATGGTGCATTGAATCTTCTTCATTTAAGGTTTGGAGGAGGTCAGCTCAGCGGCTCGTCCGGATCTCTCCCACCATGGCTCACCAAGCAGAATCGTTCATCGAGGGTCTTTCGCATACAGATTCTAGCGGGGGTTCAGGTTCAGGTTCGAATTTAGGTTCAGAGTTCACTTTAGAGCAACGTTTAGTTTTCAATTCAGAGCATATTCTCAGGATGGCAGATCAGCAGAATGTTTCAGGGGGGGTGATCAGTAAGTCCAGGATAGGCCTGTGGCCCTGCAGTTTAGGTCAAGTCAAGACATAGCCAATGCTCTTTTGGCGATTCTCTACAGCGATCAGTTCACTCAGGCCATGCAGTTTCATGCCTGCCCTAGACAACCAATGGTCAGACAATTCGATCAAGAGCTCATCGGGAATCTTCAAGGTCCCACCGCTGCCAGTCATCCTATGGCTAGGAGGCTCGGCTATACTCCTCACACATTCCCATCATGTAGCGGCCATCTCGGTATAGGAGGCTCCAAGTAGTCAACCATTTCTAGCTCACCCCTAGATTGTGATGAGCTAGTTTTGAAGCAGGCTAGGTCTCAGGAAGTAGTGGCCAGGAAGGAGTTAGCGCAGATCAGTTGATTGTGGATCATTCAATTCTACTCAGGCAGTCTGGCTTTTAGCAGATTTTTCCACCAGGTTATCAATAGTTTGCAGCAACAGTAAGGCCAGGATGGACCTCTTTTGGCTTCAACCCTACAACACAAGGGTTCTTTCCCCAGTCTGGGGCTATTCCGAGCTTCTAAGCTCCATCTTTCGATTATGGCATGAACGTCAATGCACTAGCGATACAGTATCAGGGTCAATTCTCGGCCCAAACCAACTTCTGCACTTCCTCCCAGGGGTCCTGTATATCTCCAAGCTCCGTATAATTAGTTTGGTGGCCAGCCAAAGATGGGCCATTATATTCCCTAGCCTAGTACAGAAGAGTTGTGGCAACAATTCTTGACAGCTCATGCTTACCAGTACCCAGGATTTCTTCCTAGCAATTACCCGGCCCCACTTGTAGTGATGAGTGATGATTGGCTCTCTAAGAACTTCTCAATACCGGAGCTAGTAAAGTTCAATGGGGAAGGAGACCCCCAGGCCCACCTAACCAATTACCAGATAGTAATGCTTGCTCATCTAGTCAGAGACAAGATGCTATCCAAGATGTTTATAGTAACGTTGGTAGCTCCGGCCAACCAATGGTATAACAATTTGCCTATTGAGGTGTCTCATAACTAGGAGCAACTATCTACAGCTCTGGTAGAACAATACATCTTCAACTCCCAAATGAAGACAACCATGCAAAACTTGGAGGCCGTAAGGCAAAAGCCCAGGGAGATGGTTAAACCTTACTATAGCAGATGGATGGCCACTCAGGTCTTATTGAAGGATTATCTTAGTTTGTCAAAGATGATCATGAAGTTGCTGGTTGGAGCCTTGTCGGCATACGGATAAAGATTGGGGACAGATACCTTTTCATTCTATAATGAGGTATTTTAGAAGGTTGAAAGATTGGAGTGGATAGAGTCCCTAGAGACGCATGTGGTGCAATCCGCTAGCAAGATGTGGTTCAGGAAGAATGACTCAGGATCATCAACCTCTAACCCCTCATAGTTTAAGGGTAAGCAAGCTACAGTCCAGTTGGTCCAGTCCGAGCTGGTAGCAAATGTTAGGCTATCAAAAGAAGAATACCATGGGATCTCTCTGTATGAAGCGAATCTAGGCTTCCTCTTTACTAAGCTACGGGAATTGAAGAACCTTGATAGTATAAAGACCTGGTCACCACCTAGCCATGAAGATAAGCCAAACTTCCGCAATTACCACATCGCGGTAGGCTACAGCATGAATAATTGCAAAGACCTTTTGAAAGTCATCCAAAAGTTGGTTAAAGATGGGGTGATCCAGAGCCGAGGTTGAAACCGAGCACGAAGACAACCTGCTCTCGTAGTTTGATGGAGCGGTGAGGATGATCAATTCTTGGTTGGAAGAGAAGTAGGTTCTGAGGTGTACCAGAAAAGAGACTAGAGAGTACATGATAGTCATAGGCACTAGGATTGATGAGAGGCGTGTTTTAGAGACCTTGGAGGAGGGGGCTAGTTCTATTGGATTTGTAAGGACCCAGATTTTAATCTGTGCTGGATTCCTGTGTTTAATGGAAAGGACTCACCATCTTTCCACCTTTTGAAGTTTGAAGCCCTAATGCGAGCAAAAGGTTTTTTCGATGGTTTAATGGCTAAATTGTTCTCTTATTCTCTATCGGGGATAGTTGCAGGGTGGTATGCCTTCCCACCTAAGGTGGTAAAGGAGGACTAGGATAGGATTTGTAATGCTTTCAGGGAGCACTTCCTCTTCTTAGAATACCTGGAGATAGGGATGCGATAGCTAATAGCCTGCACCTATAATGAAGGGGAGAGCTTCTACGAGTATGCCCGGAGGTGGTTATCGATCGAAGTGACATTGAAGGCGAGGATGGATGAGTATTTGATGATAGGAAGAATAATGGGAGAAACCCACCAGTTTAATAACGAGCAATTGTTCCGTTTGAGAATAATGAGCTTGGAGATGCTGTAGGAGGAAAGTAGGAAGCTGGACAGGTTGGCGAATGAGATCGGCACGCGGATTTGTACTGTAGATTTGGGTTTTCCAGAAGAGCAGGTGTTGAGATTGGTGGTACAGGCTAGTAGGGAGGAGCGTGTCATGGTTATTGATGATTAGAGAGTGCCAGATGCGGCTATGGAGGAAGAAGCTAGTTCATTGCAAGTTGGAGGGAGGTCATTGCCCTAGTTTTAACCTTGGGGGAATGCTCTCATATGATGGAAGTGAGGGCCCATCTTTTCACATCATCTGATTCAAGGCATTCATGTAGGCCTACAGACTCTCGGATGAAATTCTCATGACGCTTTTCCCTTACTCACTGACAGGAATAGCGGGCGAATGGTATATGAACCAATAGCCATTTATAAGGGGGAATTGGAGAAACATATCTCAGGCATTTCAGGATAGCTTCTTATTCATGGAGAGGCCCAAACTAGGGATGAGAGAATTGGTGGCCTGTAGGCAAGATGAGTATGAGCCATTCAAGGCATATGCACAAAGGTGGATATCCCTCCAAGTAGTAACCAAGAATAAGCCCATCACTGACCAACTCATGAAGATGTTTATTGAAGGGGTGCTACCAGATATCCGTTATTGCCTGGCTCAAAATGAATACTTGGGCTTCATCGATATCATCCAGATCGGACTCGACATTGAGTGGTATCTTCGGGAATGGGATCGCCACAATTTTATCATTGGAACAAGGATCCCCTCAAATTAGGTCTTAGACATGCTCGCTCAGTTTACCCCTGGGGTGAATTCTATGGGATTAGTCCCGATGCCTGTCGAAGGTGCAACAAATGACTATCATTTTATTCAAGTCTATATATGTTGCAGACAAAGCCAAGGAGGGGGAGGAAGAGCCAGAAGTGATGAAGGTGAAGGTGAAGGTGAAGCCCATCGATTTAGATGGGTACGTGTTGAAGTCCCGAAGGAGGGGAGAAAGGGATGGCGCCCGTCAGGTGGAGGGCGAGGAAATCATATATGGTATGGGCCCAATCAACCTGGACTCTTACTAGTTGAAGAATGCTAAGAGGAGGAAGGAGCAGCCGCAGTACCCGTGGCAGACGCTCGCTGAAACAAGGGTGATGAAAGCAGGTGTATTAAGAGCGACCCGTAGTGGTCGAGTCTTTAGGATTAATCCCATCTAGATCAAGAATTCATCAGCAGAAGAGGTTACTCGAGATTACACAGGGCCACCCCTACCCCCAGTGGTTAATGAAAATGAGCTGGAAGTCGACCCTTTGGTCAACCAGCTCAAGAGCACTCAATCTAAGTACAGTATTTGGCAACTTTTGCGCTCTTCCAAGGCACATCACCAATTATTAGTACAAAAGTTGATGGAGATGGAGGCCACTATTCACCACTTTTCCACTGATAAGTTTAATAGTTTATGTGCAAGATTCGGCTATATATCAACAGTGCCAAAAACTTGTTCATAGAAAATATAGGTGTTGTCAATACCCCTTATCAAAATAGAAAAATGATGATAACTGCAAGTATACAGTTGCGATCTAGTTTTAAAAGATATCGATCCCACAAGGAAGGACTAGCTTTAAAGATCAACAAGGAAGATAAAATAAAGAAAATAAAATAAGTTAGGTATTTTGGATAGAAGGATTAGAATGAAGAATGAGTAAATATAGGTATGAAAGATTAGAGAATATAAATATATAGATTTTCCCTACAAAATAAGGATAGCAAAGAAAGCATGCAAGTTCAACAAAGATGTTACGATTCACTAAACTAATCTAACAGACT